>MJUT01051978.1:231565-248402 GCA_002080005.1 Gigantidas platifrons
ATTGATAAATTTACAATGAAATTGATGGGCTTTGTTAGTGTTGTAGCCGCATCTTTGACGAACCTTGCTGGAATGTCGTCTAACCCTGTGCTTTTAAATGAATTAAGATGACACAATTCTTTATATATAAATTCCTCGGACACAGGACTTATTTCAAGTTGTAATCTATTGATATTAACTCTACTATAAAACTGTTGGAAAAGAGTAGAGGCTACGTGGAATATATTTGGAGATGGAGGCAACTTTTCAACAAGCTTCGATGCCACGGTTGTGAAAAAATTATTGAAAATGTTTGCGATGTCATTTAAATTATGACAACTTTGACCATCCACCTTCAGAACAACACAAGCATTTGTTTTTTTGTTTTGAACTATAACCTAAAGTTTTCAGCTGTTCCCATAATTTTTTCGGAGCGTTTTTGTTTTCTTCAATTTTATTTGCGACGTTTTTACATTTCTTTGTACCAAATTTCGCAATTTACAGTAATCCAAATATAAATGTTTACTACCTGTTTTTTTATATGATATTAAATATTGATCTCGTTTTCTAATATTATCTAAAATTTCTGAAGTCATCCATGGTTCGGAATTCTGTTTAATTTTTATTTCTTTATATGGAGCTATTGAATTTAAAGTTGATTGAAATAATTTTCGAAAAATTTCCCATGCTTGATTTACGTTTCTGCAGAGATAGAGTTCCGACCAGTCAGTTTGTTCAAGTTTTTCTATAAAGGCTTCTTGTGTACACGACGGGTGCCACTAATGCAGCAGAAACTGGTTACCTTTCATCCTCGGTTTTCAGTGGTGTTCGTGTTGCTCAATCTTTAGTTTTTTGTGTAGTGTTCTGGGTCATTGTTTGTCCTTTTGTTCTTGTTACGTTTCGACTTGGACATTTTCTGTTCTTGTTCAACTTACGGATTCTGATTACACCACTTTGGTAATCTTACTTCTGTTCTTATTACACTGAATCACATTGTAACTGGATTATCTAGAGAAAACCACCGACCTGCCGCACGTCACTGACAAATTTTATCACATAATGATGTCGTATCGAGTACACCTCGTCACGAGCTGTATTATAATTCACAACTTTAGTGGTGGTTCGCACTAATTGCATACGTAGTTGTACGACCAATTACCATACGATGACGACTACGAGGGACCCCCGTAATATTTTACAGAATATCACCACATTTTAAAGTAAAAAGTTATTTTAAACACATTCTCTGTAGCGTTTGTTTATATTCCGATTTCTAGATTTATTTTCAAATTTTGTACTGCAGATTTTGATTTTAACTCTTTAGTGCTACCTACGCGGACGTGTTGGGCTTTACAAACCAGCAAACACCAATTATATAGTCTTGATTTGTCCCGACAGAGGATCGAACAACTCGATCTTCCGCATTCGATCCGAGCAAGTTGTTTAACCATTAGGCTAACAGAGACGCTCTTTACATTTTTATCTTCAGACGATATCCCTGTAAGAACACGTGTCATGTACCCAATCAATACGTATTTACAACTCTGTAAATTAGCTTTCGGTAAGGTTTCAATTTTAATATTAAAATCTATGGCACCATTTTCAAGTCTCTTCATTCATCAAATAAGTTCATACTTGATTTAAGAAAGTACATAAAACAGTGTTACATAATATCAATAGCCATTGAAATCGTTCATTCATGGAAATAAATGTTGCTTTATTGAAAAATATTCTATTTCTATAAGACGATTAATTTGTATCGTACTATTTATGATATTATTTCAAACGTTCCATAGGATTTCCTGGTAACCGACATTACCCTAATATAGCAATATAAACACTCTCGTGTGTCAGAGGAAATGAGGGCTACTCAAATATGGAAAGTTAATTTTTTACTGTATATGCACCTGACAAAAAAACAATTTCATATTTAAATTGGACGATGTTCATTAATAAAGTGAAAATTAATGGTTTAATTATTATACAATATTTTGTGTCGTTGGGTTGACATAAATGGTGTTTCACGATTCCTTGTCTAATTTTGCTTTATTTAAATTTAATGTCACGCCTGGACATGGCTGAAATATACCATAGATGGGGTTAAACAACAATAATAATCTTTACATGAGTATTTGGTATGAAAACAATCAAATTCATACAAATTTCCAAAAGTCAAGAGAATCCACTCAACTACAAGCAAGGCTTAAATGGTATGTGTTAAAAGTTTGAATGTGCAAGACCAATACAACTTATTTCAATAACCTAAAACCACTATTATCCTTATTATTTTGCTTGTCTTGTACAAAAGAATTGCTCACGTTGCATTAAACAACAATCTCTCACTAATCAACTTGCTTATCATAGCTTGCACCTTTCCGAAAGGCAAGACCAAATTGTGCTTTTGCTAAATAAACGTAGAAGAATACCGAAGGGGCAATAAAAAATGGACAATCTAGAGGAGCTGACAATATTTCCCCATAGCACTTCATGGTTTAAAAGTTGTCGCAACTCAATGTAATCTACATTCACGAATACATAAAACTAACTCAAAGAATCACATGAATTATTATTAATTTCATGCTATTAATTATGCTTAATTTGCCGACTCTTTGCAGATAGGAAAGGCTTGTCTATGCCAAAGGGGTAATCAAAAGCCATAAAGCAAAGGACAGACAATACAATGGTCAAATAAAAAGGACAAGAAGACAAACGATGATCCACAAAATACTACACAGAAAGATTGACATGAACCCCACTGAAAACTGGGGGTGAACCATTTAAGTATTTCACTTTCAAGGCTCGTATTTAGGAATCCTTAGGATTACTTTTGCTTAGCTTTGTTATTTATTCATTGCTATTTTAAGGTCAATAACACGTTTTGTCTTCATTCGTCTTATTGGACACAATGACCTCTATGACCTCTTGTTCTCAAATCATGATTGATTTTCTATCCTGTTGATAAATCGTTCTTTTATATAAAAAAAAACAACTGCTTTTGGAGAAAGTTTCTTTGAATTGCTTACAATTATGAATGAGCTAGAATCCTTGGAATTTGTCCAGTGCTATTAAATTTTCTTGGGGATAATTTCAAAATTTTAAACAAGAAAGAAATATCATTTCAATAAATAAATAATTGTTAATAGTCGCCTATGAATAGTTTTAGAGGTAAGGGACATGGTGTTTAACGCCACTTTCAATAATATTTCAGTTATATCGTGGTGGTTGTTTTTATTGGTGGAGGAAACCGGAGTACTTGGAGAAAAGCACCGTCTTGCCACAGGTCAACAACTGTTAAAAAAAAGAAGACATGTATTTATTTTGTTCATATTGCATTCGGGCGATTCTATGTGTTACAAATTCGTTAATATGCCATGGTAATAGCTTAATACTTGATCAGATAATATTCTTAACGTTCAATTATGTTGATGGAAATAGTGCATTCGCAAGGCTGCGTAATAAAGTAAATTATGATTTCATCTTCAATTAAGTAATATGGTATTTATTTATTTTTCTATTTTCTCCCAATTCAATTTCAACATGCTTAGTCGTAACAAGGACAAATCTTCCACTTCAATTTAACTAATCAATTCAATAATAGGAATATGAAATAAAATATATTAATAAAACTGATTTGGCGTAAATAATGGGCATTACTTTCTGGTTTATTGTAAGATAACATCAGTTAACATAGTCATGATTAACTAAATTTTACGTTGTTCGCATTTGTTATGAAGAGTTTGAAGATACCGTGAATCGAAGACAACACAATGGCCAAAAGAAAATAACGATATACAAAACATACACATAAAACTAAAGATTGAGTAACACGAACCCCACTAAAAACCGGGGGTGAACTCAGGTGCTACGGAGGAGTGATCAGTTCCTGTAAGATGACGTCAACCACCAGAGTCAAGATTTACTGCTCTTTATGTTGTTCGCATTTATTAACTTATGTTGGTGGACTATTAGTGGCCGGGGGTATGACACACTCCGTAATCAGTGATACTGCATTGATATGGTTTATTAGATATGCTTAAAATGTACTTCCTTAATAATGTAATTTTGATGGCAATGGATATGACATGTCCTCAGAATGGATAGCAACAGGAACGCAAAGACAGCACTTGACTGGGCCCCTGAAGAAAAAAGAAAAAGAGGTAGACCAAAGGAAACATGGAGAAGAACGGTAGAAAAAGAATGGAAACAGCGAGGATTCAACACATGGGTAGAGGCAACCAGACAAGCGCAAGACAGATCAAAATGGAGAGGACTCGTTCATGGCCCCATTCTTCACGAGGAGACAGGGAACTAAGTCAAGTAAGTCAATAATGTAATTTATTAAAATTAAGATGCGGATCTCTCAGGCATTGGTAACCTTTAGTAACCTTTGGTTTTCTGGCTCACAAAGACTTTGAAACGATTTCAACTGATGGTTCAGTGTGGTCATCTTTTTAGTTTTCTTTGTTGTGTCTCTGGATTGTCCATCATTGATTGTCCCTTCGGTTTTCTCTAACCTTTATTTATATTATCCAACATTTCACATTCGTACAATATCAACAACATATTAAACCGCCTCCCCCAGGAAATTCCTGGTATTTCGGATAAGAGGTTGAACAATCTAGAAAGAAGCCCACACATTTTCTGCAAAAGTCGTCAAGAGGACAGAACGTAAATAAACTGGTGTTTCCTTTTACATTATAAACAACTTATAGCTGCTCCAAGTGAGTAGCAGTGAGTCTTGGGTTTGTGCATGGAAACGTTATATCTTGATGTGTGTAACGGCGCAAGGACTCATGTTAGGGAATGCAGCCAGAAGTATATGAGTTGACCACTCGGCCACCTAGGTATAACCCTCCACTGTGTTTTGAGTGGTCGTTAGATACAAAACTTTTGTGACGTCACCGATGAACTTGACATTCACATTATAAAATTAGTGATAATCCTCTTGTTGTTTTGTGAGCATAGATAATAGATACGGTGATTCAAAATGGATGGAAAATAATATAAGTCCTAAAACAATAGCTAGGAATTTCTAATCTCTAATCACATCTTATTTAGACAAAACGTGGAAATGTCGATATCAGTATAAGATACACGTCAAAATATGTAAACACGAGAAAGATGACCAAACAATAGCACTAATGAATATAATGTTAAGAAATTACGACTAAAGTAAGAAAAAAGAATCTGATAATGTTGAATTTCCATTTTCTTTCAAGATCTTGCTAAACAGTTATATTGAAATACAAACTTGACCACAATGGCTTTTTTAACTAATGCTTTTAATATGTTCGTTATATGTTTTATATTTTGTATTTGTCACAAAGCTGTTTACAACATGACTACATGTTAATGAAGTATAAAGTAAACAAAACAGTATTAACAAAGAAATACTATTTATTATACATTACGTCTGAAAAAAAAAATATATAATCTCTTTGATGTAGTTAGTCTGTTTCTGATGACATCGTAAGTACAAGATGTTTAATACAAAATATCAACCATAACATGTACACGAACAGGGTGACGATGCTCTATACTCCTACACCTAATGCAAGTGCAGCATAAAAAACAGTAACATGAAAATAGTGTTTTTTGTATTCTGACCGCAGACACTATTTAATGGCAAATATAGTCTAGAATCCAATAACAAAATGAGAATTTGTGATTTGAACATTATTTTATAGAAACAGCATCTAATATATGACTTTGTTATCTTTAAAAAATACCTTTCATTTCCAATGTTTCCTTATTTCAAAGGTCAAAAGCGGGATGAGGTTGGGAGGGACCCTATAAACAGTTTAACATCAAGATATGTTTGTCAAAATTTACGACCTAGATTTCTATTCCTTTTTGTTTTTATCACATTTTTATACTTGGAAGTTTTAGATTTGTTTGCTAAACCCGAGTTAAACCTGTTTTTAATGGGTATTAAATTTAGTTTTGTCTGTGGGGTAGTATAAACAATTGTTTGTATTTCGTCCCTTTTCTTTGGCCACTGTCCTTCGATTTACGTCTGTTTTACCTTTCTGTATGTAAATCTATATGTATATGTAAATCCAATGTATCATACTATCGCGGTAACATCATACCCATCGGAGAATCATTACTATATATTACTGTGTCTGATGGGATGGAAACAGCGCAACTTCAAGTAAAATAAAACAGATATTATCTTGGATTAAAATTTCGATTTCAACAGGCAAAATGATAGAAGTGGACATCATATATAGAAAAGCGACACAAACATATATATTGATCTCATCAGCTCAGAAGATTGAAATTGAACTTCCTTAATAGTCGAGTGGTTATTTTAAGAGAAGAAAAGTAATCATCTTTAGAGTAAACGAAAATAAACAAGAATGAGATAAAATACGGTCAAAAAATAAAAATGTCTTGGAAATCGATCATTGGTTAACTGTTACGGAATATCTGTGTCACGAATTACCCCGGATATGTTCCACTTGGCGTAAGTACTTCTTGGTCCACTCTTTATTAATGACTTATAACCGGGTTTGTAACTGAAGCAACACGACGGGTGCCACTAGTGGTGCAGGAACTGATTGCCCTGCGGGAGCACCCGGTGCCACCCCGGTTTATAGAGGGGTTCGTGTTTCTCGATCTTTATTGTCATGTGTAGTGTTTTGTAGGTCCTGTTGTACGTTTTCTTTTGGCCATTGTGTGTGGGTTTTTTTGTTTTGTTTTGTTTTTTTTTTGTTTTTTTTTTTTTTGGCCGTTGTGTTTTCTGTTTTGCTTCCATTTGCGAATTATGATTACTCCTCTGGTATCTTCAAATTNTTCTTAGTGATAGGCTTGTATGAGTTGCTAGGTAATCCAACTACATGACTCATTGAACCACCCGGGTCCTTACTACTTTGGTATCTTCAAACTCTTCTTGTAATGTAAAATATTAAAAAAAACACAAAAACGGAGTCACATAATTTGGACACTTCACTCAATCCCAATCAACAGTAATATTTTAAATTTTGATGAGATGGAGGCGTGCTGTAGTTAATTATTGAATACTATTGTGCTAACGAAATTGTCACCACTGTCATTATTAAAGGGTAAGTTTGTTGTTTGTTAGAAATTACGTGACATTGATCACTCAGTTATTGATATTTGTGCACTTATTACGCCCCAAGAACTGAAATAAATTGATGTAAAACATAGATATCCGTATTAAGGTGAGGCAAATCAATTACTCCAGCATGATTGACAAAACCATGATGTTAAGTAAAAACACTAGTGAATTTAAAATTTATATTTTTACATCTGTGAAATTCAAAAGTGAATAAAAATTTAGATAAATAAAATTGGGAACTGCATAGACTCTAACATTAAAGTGCAAATTATTATTGATAGTAGGAACAGTAGTACACACAAACCGAGATATATTTGGCACATTTTATTTGTAGCTTTGAATTTCCTTAGTTTTAACTGAACTATTAACAGCGCATGTATATCATTTGTCGGTTTAGAGTAACACTACTTTCAATAATATTTCAGTTATATCGTGGCAATCAGTTTTGTTGGTGGAGGGAATCGGACTACCCGGAGAAACACACCGACCTGCCGCCAGTCACTGACAAACTTTGTCATATAATGTTATATCGAGAACATCTCACCATGTACGATATTCAAACTCACAACTTTAGCGGTGATACGCATTGATTGCATAGTTAGTTGTAAATCCAACAACTATGTGAAAACGACCACACCATGAAGGCACGACATGTTTGTATAGTACTACATGCACTATGATAAAACTGAAAAAATACCACTGTAGGAGCAGTTTCAAAATCAAAACGAAAAAAAATGGAGGCAGTTTTTGTCAAGGTCGAGAGAGACATTATAGTTCGAATCACATCTCGTCTTATCGGACTCGCTGCGATGTAGGCGATAAAGTACGTCTCAACCTTCATAACTGCCGTTGATCTATTTATATCAGTCAGTTTGTTGATACTGAATATACCCCTTAGAAAGATATATATATATATATATACTACCGATAAAGCTGAAATATTGTTGAAAGAGATGTTAAACACAGAGAATCCCATGAGATACGACAACATGTTAATACCACAAGTGTATGTTTCTCTCATGGTGAAGTCACAGATGTATCAGTACATTACGAGTTCAACATCTGTGGCTTTAATTGAGCGAACTTGATATGAACATACTGAATGTGCATTCGAGAAACACTAATTAATTAGCTGAAGAAAATATTTGTCATTCATGAAAAGACATGTGACCTTTATCTTATAAGGTGTTCTTCATTCCAATAGAACAGTCTCTACATGCTTCATTAATGACAAAACAAAGCTGATATCGTTCATTTGTATTCTATTGATAAACCATTTTTATTCCAATATTCATTATGATAGCAAAATTAACAAGTCATCAAAATTAAATACAGTTTGAAACCATCTGGTGTTTTGTACCAATCAACAAAACTGACGTTCTACCATAATTTGTTGAATACTGATTCAAGGCAAAATAAAATGCTACATACCTTTTGCCCTTTGGTTTTTACATTTTATTTCGACGAGTTATATTTTTTCCTTGACATAAACACGTGGAATAAATTAGCTTCCGTGATTAAAAGAAATATGTTGTGCAAGGAATATTTATTAGACGAGGGTGAATGAACGTCATAATGTAAATGTCGGAACCCGCAATTGGACGCATATTCGTTCCGCCTTCGGGCGAGTTGTTACTTGTAGATTAAAATATTAAGATATAATATGGATTGTAACATAAATACGCATTTTCCTTTGATGTTTTTATGCAGTAATCAACTTAAGAATAGTGAACTTTTACAAACCATGGTCTAACATGAATATCTTGATGTTATTCCATGATTTTGACATCACATGAGAATAATATGGAAGTGGGAGGAGCTTAAGTCATGGTTTAATATAAAGATCTACATGTTATTCCATGGTTAATGCGGACCTCGACGAAAGCACCCAATATTGATTTCTGTTACAAACCATACCATGGATCTTACTCATGATTCGTTGGTTTAAATACGTTAATTCGTAAGATCCATGGTATATATAATACATAGGGTATTAAATGATCCGTTGAATACCAAAATATTCATCTTGTTATACCATGCAGTCGCCAACCCTCCTGGAGCGCCTGAATCATCGCCTGTTTTAGAGGGATTGGCATTGCGGAATATTATGCTTCTGTGTATTGTCATAAGTTATAAGTTGGCCATTGTATTGTCTGCACTTTAACGTCTACTGAATGTCCTTTTGATATCTTCTAACATTTCGCCAACAGTTCAGCAATGATAGGCGACAATAAAAACAACGGCAGTACCTAAATATTATAAAGCTAATATATTGGTAACCGTAGCCGATTTTGGTTATCATGTTTAGATTTTGGTTATCGTGTTTAGATTTTGGTTATCATGTTTAGATTTTGGTTATCATGTTGAGATTTTGGTTATCATGTTTAGATTTTGGTTATCATGTTTAGATTTTGGTTATCATGTTTAGATTTTGGTGATCATGTTGATATTTTTGTTATCATGTTTAGATTTTGGTTATCATGTTGAGATTTTGGTTATCATGTTTAGATTTTGGTTATCATGTTTAGATTTTGGTTATCATGTTGAGATTTTGGATTTCCAATTTTGAGCTTATTCCAGAAACGTGCCGTGTGCACTAAATTAGTGTAAGGTTTTTTTTTTCTAAAGTCATGACATTATGTGATATAAACGTATCAATATAGAATAGTGCACATGAGGAGCTTCTGGAATAACCTTCATCAGGTATGTCCAAAGACCAGAGATTGGTTGATTTGATTTTGATTTTTGGTGTTTAACGCCACTTTGAGCAATATTTCAGCTATATCATGGCGACACCAGAGACTGGAAAACCAAATAATTTAATAGTATTTGGTAACAATAAAATAAAAGGATTTTTCAGAGACTTAGGGTATGACATATATTTTCTTCCGGTACTCCATTTTTCACCAATAAAATTTAAGGACACGATATATCAGCAATGCTGTTGAAAGTGACCCCCCCCCCCTTTTCTCACAAATAAAATAAAACACGAGTCATCCTTTTGCATTGTCTTGATTGTCTTCTAATAATATGACATTCGAGAATTACAAAATTGGAAAAATGGTGTTGAACTGTAAGTACTGAATTTCATTAATTAGAATATTCATTAATTCATCAGTGTGACCTAGATCAGGATCAGCAATAAAAGTGTTATTTCCTTTAGGTTATTTTAAAGTTAAAAAAAAAACTTTTTCTGAAATGTTGCGTTTTTTCATCAGCGGTTTCTAGTATTTCCTAAAAAAATATAATAATAAAAAGCAAACTTGGCGTAAAAATACGTAAAACTATCGTGACAAATAAGAGTGGAATAACTTCAATGTTAATTAATCATGTTTTTAATGGCATCCATCGGATACGCTTCCAGTTTAATTGTTTCAACATATTTTATGAGATTTACCAATTTGAAGAACAAGTCTAGACTTGTGTTGTATATGAATTTTCATCATGACATCTTCATTGCAATAAAATATATGCAAGATGGCGACATGATTGATAACACACGGACGTTCAATTTATTGTTGACATAAGTCAGGAAAATAATTCATCGTTTTGTTCATTTGTTCATGACAACGATTGTCTTTGTTGCACGTAAATTTGAATCCACTCATCTACCCCCCAAAACCAAATGGATGACTTTAAAGCACGTTAATGTGTCGGTTACCGGAAAAATGGATGACTTAAAGGCCCATTAATGTGGCGGCGTTATGACAAAGCTGCACTGTTAACTAAATACGATGTCACACATTCTAACTAATTAAAGATGGGCCATTTATATGTTAATTGATATAAAAATCTGTTAGATTTATCAGTTGTTAATTTGTTGTCATAAAAGTAATGGTCAGAAGGAGACAGTTTCTACCTTCCTATATAGTAGATCGTTAACTACGAAAATTCATTGGGCATGTTATTGTACTGTACATGTTTATGCTGTCTCATTTTTTTTTGTGTGACAGTATGTGGTATATTATAGTGGAAGCTTTGTTTATATCTATTGAAGAGCGAATATTCAAGATGGGAGAGTTGGTTGGGATCTCGTAAACAAAAAGTAAAAAAGAGGAATTCCATGCCACAAGCGCCTGTGTATTCGTCATAAAAATAATGCAGTAGAATATATTAGTATGTATATAGTCCTCTTGTTTCGATTTTGCATTTTGATTACTGGAAGATCAAAGCAAAGTTTAGATATAGTTGTGTTTGAAATTTACAGTTCCTCATAAAATGCATAACAGTAAATACCACACTAGCTGTCTGGACATTGCCTATATCCAACAGAAAAATCGTAGAAAGGGACAAAATATATACCCCTAACACAAAAACACACGACTGTAACTCCATTTCGTGGTACAGGCACTTTAATATAAAGTGGTTGGTTAAATTAGACTTATGGACAAAACACTGTAACTCTAAATATATAATGTATTAAATAATCGCTAGAGAAAATTGAAGAGGAAATCAAGAATGGACAATCTAGAACACAAACAAAACAGAACACAACACAACCCATACAGAAATATAAAAAGATAAGCAACACCGACCACACCAAAAAACCGGGGGTGAACCCACGCTCTTGGGCAGTCTAAACTAAGGTCAATCTCCTTGTGGCACAGGATACCTTAAGCGATTTTGGCTATATTGCTTAGGTCCTTTGCTTTTACTTGCTCCCAAAGATTTTAACATAATTTGGCTTTCCAATCTTTTGACTGTGAGGGTACATGATGAAGGTTATTCCAGACACGTGTCCGCGTCATTCCTCCTCAATTAGATATCTACGACTTTATAATAAGAACCACACGTCACATTCTTACAAAAAAGAAAGAAAAGTAGATACATGTATTCCTTATTTTTATACCGGTATTGCTATGAGAGTAACACGATGGGTGCCATATGTGAAGCAGGAATACTGAGGATGCACATGAGTTCATCCACGGCTTTTAGTGGGGTTTGCGTGCTCGTTCTTTAGTTTTCTGTGTAGTGTTTTTGTGTCGCTTTTACTTTTATTATCTTCAAAGTCTTCTTGCATCAAATATGTTGTCTACCAAAAGGTAGAAAATGTTGCTGGTACATGTATATGATGTTTACCTTAATACATTATTTCATTGGTAGCATTCGGTGTTCTTGTACTATAATGTAAGAGGAATTTGTTTTTAAGCTTGATGTTTGTCGAATTGTACCACTATTTTATTATCACAATAAAACATGTTGATGTAATACGAATATGTAGCTGAAATAATGAATATAATGACTCTCAACAGAAATAAATCAAAACAAAACCAACATTTTTAGTCTTTTTTCAAATACATCGTTTAAAATGTTTTTTTTTGCACAAATTTGTAATATAATAGATTTCAAGCGTGTAAAGTTAAGAATTCTAACAACGTAAATTTGATGTTACAGATTTACCATAAATAATTGCATATTCAATTGCATTTGCAACGAGAAGAAAGCATAGTAGTGTTGCTGTTTCATACTAAATGTCTTGTAAACGCACTTTGGTTTATAGATGATCTGTTAACGGTAAGATTAGTATTTTGACATTCAGCAACTTTATAGTAAGAGGAAAAATAGATCTCAATAAATTATTGCAGTTTTCCCAGCAATTTTCAACAACTATTGTTGAAATCTGAAGTGCATTGTGCTAGACGAAATGTTGTCGAAGTAAATATGAAAGTATTGAGTCAATATTATATATCATAGTTGTTCAATCTCCGCTTAGAGAGTATTGTGTATTGCTATGATTGCTGATACACCAGTGAAACACACACCGAGTCTTGTCTTCTTGTTTCGTGGTAGCCATCATAGTTTAAGGATTTAAGAGGAAAGGTCAAGGACATTATCTTGTTTGTAAGAAGATGGTTGACGCTTCCCATAAAACTAGTTAACCCCGCCACTTTACCAAGCCAGGCAAACTAGCTGTCATGTATTTTTGTGTTAACGGTGTCGATTTTGCCTCGTCTTACGATTTTGGTTTTGGATTTTGGAGCTTTTCAGACAGTGTTGTATTTTTAGTTGTTCATTTTATCCCTCTTTTGAATTGACCTTACTTATTGTTCCTTAAAGTATGTTTTGAATAAAGCTATTGTTAAAATATTCTGTCAGAAATTTTCATCTAGTTAGTTGTTTTCTGCAAATTAACGGTTTATTGATTGTCAATATGATTTTATTTAATTGTACGACTTGTAATCACTTCTAAATTTGCATACAACGCTTTTTTTTAATAAATGAATAGAAAAGTGTGCAAAATTATTAATATTGGTGCTGATGTTAGTTCAACTTTCCCATTGTGAACTTTCCATTTACATGTAACATCATTCCAGCAGCACCCATATTCGGAGTATATATTTCATTTGATACGATATTCCAGAGCTTCTGATTCCTATCATGATCTACTTGTTATCTACAAACTTAATATTCTATTGATAGAGGGTTGGGGCTAACAAAGGAGCTTCTAAATCAAGTTAATCATGTTTTCGAAATGACTTGGTTATAGGCTACATAATATATGTGTAACAAATGACCACGGTAATGCTTCGCTTTGTCACAATTGCAATTCCGTATTTATGTCTGATAATCGGATTAAAAAACAGCAAGAGTAATTCGACGGTTGTCACTAGTGGAGCCGGTACTACCTACCCTTCCGGTGCACTTGAAGACACCTCTGCGTTAGTGGGTTTCGTATTGCTTCAGCTTTAGTTTACGGTGTTTCACTGTTTGTCGACCATTTTTCGAATTTTTGTCTTTTTCTTTAGACCACTGCATTGCCCGTGTTCGAATTACGGATTCGCATTACCCCTTTGACAATATTCCCTGCATGTCTGCTTTGAAAGTACGTAATAAAATGAACTTTTAGATGATATAGGGGGCGATTATCGTTTATCACGATGTGTTAGGTAATTCCCCTTTTCAAACCTGACTATCAGATCCTTTTCCTATGACGTAGGGGGGAAAATCCCACATTGTTTTTCAATTTCCGGAATACGAATCAACAACAACATTATGAAATAAATTAGTTTTAGTGTCATGATTTAGTACTAAAATTTGTAGGTTTTATTACGAGCCCCATAACAAATTGCTTTGTATACAGTAATTATGTATTATTCATACGTGACTTTAAATACCATGCTGAATATCAAATGCCACTAGCAGGGGAATAAATTTAAATTAGAAAAAAAATCACATGTACACAAATGACACGTGACACTCTGTTTCATCTAGGCATTAAAAACCTATCGTGCGCAATATGACTGTATAACATTGTGCGCAGTGGATTGCACCTTTGTGATAATAAAATTTTGAAAATACCTAAGAGGTAATCAGAGCCCGGAAGTCAAAGAAGAATAGACAATACAATGGCCACACGAAACAGGACAAAAAGACAAGCATTGATCGATAACGAATTTACACGACAAATATAACCTCATTTGTATGAAAACATTTCCAAATTATTTTTTTAAGTATTTACAATTTTCTTTATTTTTTCATTATTGTGAGATCAAATATGATTTGATTTGATTTTTGTTGTTTTAACGCCACGTTCAGCAATATTTCAGCTATATCAGGGCGACCAGTTTTAGTGGTGGAAGAAGCGATGGTACCCGGAGAGAACCACCGACAATGGGTAAGCAACTGGTAAACTTTATCACTTACGGCTGCACCCTTTTTGTAATTTACAAAGCCGCGCGCAAACCCACGCCGTATTGGTGATAGGCTTGTATGAATTGTTAGGTAATCCAACTAGCTAGCTCATTGAGCAACCCGGGCCCTGAGATCAAATATGTGTTCTCTCCCTTCCTGTCATTTTCTTTTATATGGGAAATGTAACGCCCGACATTCGTTAAAGTTCGCCCTAAAATTAAAGCTGTCCCTTCTTTATCATTTACAGACATTGTTCTATCTTTGGTCTGATTTGATTTGTAGTGTCATTTCTTGGTAGTGAAATACAAAGTTTGTTCCCGTGCGTCTTTATATGCGGATGTTAAAATCAAACTTTCCTGAAATGATACATTGTGTGCATGATTGTCATATTTTCCGCTATCTCCTTTTATGGTGGTAGTTAATATAGTATGTATATCTCCTCTAAATCGGACAGTTACAATTTTCCTACTACATGGGAGGAGTCATCGTGGTCGTGACCGTATGGTAGTTGGATTTACAACTATCTGTGCAATCAGTGCATATCACCACTAAAGCTGTGAGTTCAAATCCCGCTCATGGCAAGGTCTACTCGATCTAACATTATGTGATAAAGTTAGTCAGTGACTTACACAGGTCGGTGGTGTTATATCCGGGTACTCAGGTTTCCTTCACCAATAAAACTGATTGCCACTGACATATTATTGAAAGTTGCGTTATACATCATGACCCTAACCCTCAAATGCAATAATATCTTTATTCTCAAGCATGCGACGGAGAGAGATTCTGTAATTCATAAATAAACTATAAAAATTAATACTTAAATTCATGACCAGTTCACTTTATGTTTGTATACAATGTGGGGCATGAATGGCCGAATGTTTAATATCGTTTACTTTTGGCCACTTGACTATCACCACTGATATGGCTTTGTTTGTCGATACCCACTTTAAGTTCCCAGTAAGTTTCCAGAACTACCCATAACCGGGTGTTTAAACGTTGAGATTGTTATACGTGCCTGTGATTTCCTTCTTCATCAAGTTTGATAGTCATGATATAACTACACCTTTCGCTTAATGTGTGTATGGTCTCGATATAGCCGCAGAAATTGCGGAAAGAAGAGTTTGTAGGTACCCAATGGGTAATTAGAATCTGTAAATCAAAGAAAGACAGAGAACTCAATGACCAAATGAAAAGAGACAAAAGGATAAACAACGATCTACAAAACATACGCATAACTAAAGATCGAGTAACATGAACCCCATTAAAAATCGGGGATGAACTCAGCTGCTCCGGAAGGGTAACCAGTTCCATCTCCACTAAAGACACCCGTCGTGTTCATCTAGTTACAAATCCGGTGATAAATCATGAATGAGGAAAGGAAAAACAACTATATACAAAGCACCAAAACAGAAAATGAAAGATCGAGCGTCACCAACTTCACTAAAAACTGGAGGTGGATTCATGTGTTCTGGAAGGGTAAGCAGTTCTTGCTCCACATATTGCATCCGTGGAGTTACTCTAGTTATAAACCCACTGATAAATCATGAGTGGTGTGGAAAGGATCGGTAAGTACATAGGACATAAAAGTGTCGGTGGTTTCTTCCTACATAAAGTCTGAAAGTCATGAAAGTCATGAAGTAGCAGTAAAAGAAGTGTATTTAGTCCCGATATAGCTATAACAATTGCTGAAAATAACAATAAATACCAATAACCTAAAAAAAAAAACAATCAAAATAGAGTATTATTGCACTAAAATCAATTGACTACAAAAAAATGGAGGTATATTATATATATTTTGATAGGTAATTTGTAGGCTAATTATTGATTTATACAGATGATATAGTGATCGTTGTAGTATTAAAAAATAATGATAAAAAAAAATCATTACAGCACCACAAAATGCTGACATTTTTATAGAGACAATACAATAAAAAAAACGAAGAATATAAAATATCAGAAAAATAAGAAAACAACGAACTATGAAAAAAAAAATTGGTCAAATTATATTATATGTTAAATTTGTATCGAAGAGAAAGAGAAAAATTTTGCATGACTTTTATGCTTTGTAATTCAAATTAAATATCAGTTAAAAACAGAACTTGGTTTTCTATAATCCTAAAATTATAATGTCTTAACGATATA
>MJUT01051978.1:248549-290071 GCA_002080005.1 Gigantidas platifrons
TTTTTTTTTAAATACAGAACCCAACTGTACTGAATATATTTGCGTCTTTTATTTTCATTTTTCGTATTTCAAGATGTCCCTTTCCGTACCTCTGACATGCTTTCTTCAATGACGTCAAAATATGTATCACGTCATTGCTCTTGAAACGTTTTGTTTATTGTGATGTTCATCACGTTGTGGTACAGCAAGTACGTAATGACTTTATTTCAAGAGGGTAACACAGTTAGCAACAATAAGCTAATCTTCCCTGTGGCCCTCAAAACAATAATAATCAAATACAGCAAATACAATTTCAAACAATACATTTACATATTGATATCCACAACAAAATATCACAATCTGAGTATAATCAAGGATAAATCCACGGTATAATGAATATAATCATTCGTTATTTTGTTTTGACATTAAGTAATCTGTATATTTCTTTTTGAATAGATCTATATCTTGAATTAATTTTAAATTAGGAGGTAAAGAATTCCATAAAATAGTTCCGGAGTAGTGAAAAGTTCGTTTCATAAAATTAGAATTTGGTCTTGGAACGAACAAATTTCCCTTTGCAGATGATCTTAATGAACAAACATTAGAATTTGTATTCATATCAAATAGATTACACAAATAATCAGGAGCAGAATTATTTATACATTTATACATTAAAACACTTTTATGATATTCTAATCTATTTTGAATAGACAGCCAACCAAGTTTTTTAAATAATTGAAGAGATGGTATATCATATTTTGCATTAAGAATAATTCTTGCTGCACGCTATTGTAGTTTACATAGTTTTTCAAGATTCAAATTTGTGGTTTCTCCCCATACAGTACAACAATAATCAAACAGTGGTAGAATATATCCATTATAGTGCATGATTAAGCCTTCAGTAGGTAAGTATGTTCTCAAACGACACATCAATCCAAGCCTTGATGAAATCTTTGAAACAATATTATTAATTTGCTGACACCATGACAAGCAATTATCAATAGTAATTCCAAGTAATTTTTCATATTTTACATCGTTCAATAAAACATCGTCATAAAAAATATTAAAATCAGACTCAAGATATTGTATCTTTCTAGATGAACCCATTATCATTGATTTTGATTTCATAGTATTTATAACAATATCATTACTAGTGCACCATTCCTGTACCTTTTCCATATCTTCATTCAACATAATGTTAATGTCAGATATGGAATTAGATGAGAAGTGTGTAGTGGTATCATCCGCATACAAATCTGACATACTATGGTCTACATAAAGGGGTAAACCATTTATATACAAAAGAAAAAGCAAGGGACCTAGTATGCTTCCTTGTGGTATTCCATATCTAATATTTTGTGCAGATGATTCATAAGTATTGATACTTACTTTTTGAGATCTTTCCGACAAATATGATCTAAACCAATTTAAAGATAAGTCATCAAGTTTATATACTTTTAACTTTGATAATAAAATAGTGTGATTAACCATGTCAAATGCCTTTTTAAAATCAAGAAACAAAACCCCTGTGTAATTCCCTAGATCCATTTCTTTTAGAATATGATCAACAATTTTAGTTAAAGCTGTCACACAAGAATGCTTAGATCTGAAACCAGATTGATTCGGATGAATCAGTTTGTATTTGATTAAATATTCATAAATCTGTGCATAAACTATTTTTTCAAATAACTTAGATAAGCTAGGAAGTACTGATATGGGTCTATAATTGTTCATATCTGCAATATCTCCTGATTTATAAAGTGGGGTTACTCTAGCCAGCTTAAGTTTTGAAGGAAAGTTTCCAGTGCAAAGACTTAAGTTAAAAATGTGGGTTAACGACTCGTAAATAACAGTAGCTGACATTCTCAAAATATTAGGACTTATACCATCCAAACCATTGGATTTGTGAATATTCAACTTCAAAAGTTCAGAAAGTATTTCTTCTGGTAGTATGCAAGTATATGAAAATGTATTTTCGAGCCAAAGCTTGGAACTAACCCAATTATCTAATTTTTCAGTGGACGCATTCAAGTTGGAATTTGTTATGATGCGTTGGAATTTTTGATGATGCGTTCAGCCGTGGAACATAGGAGTTTGTTGAATCGATCAAGTATTTGTGACGGAATTATATGTTGTAATATTTTATTGTTCATAAAGCCGTTTTGAGTAAAACATGTAATTTGGTAAAAATATATGTATTTTTCCGTAATATGCTATTGATTCAGCGAAGCGGAATTTTTTTGTCGTCCATGTTGTTATCATTTTTGGGAGACTGAAATATACAGGGGCCCCTCGACGGGATAGAAATATGTCTTATGTATACGGCTACAGACGTATACATAGCTTGATGTATACGGCTTGTTATCTAATCAGAATCTTTACATTTTTATGTGAGCTATAATATTTGATTTTATTCCAGTAAATCAATTATTAACTATTAAAATGTCCCCAAGGGCGATTTATGAGATTGGTTTCATTAAAATGACAAATTAGTTTTCTCAGCCTCACCTTGTTATACGCCAGGAATGGCATTTTACTCACATGTAGAAAACACCGCATTATATCACTAAGAGGAGGTAGATTTAGCTTAAACCACCACCTTTTATTGCAGTGCATGTCCCATGTCAAGAAAGTGAGCGGTCATATATTTCTGTTTGGGTTATCAATTCAACGATTTTTTGTTGATATTTGGAACTGTTCCGACAGTGTGGTATTTTTTTTTTCCATTTTTTTTAACCCTACAGATTGAAATTTATTTTGGGATTCAAAATATAGTGCGAGTTAAAATTGTGTAATCAGTTTCAAGGTTTGCAGAATGTAGTTTGAGTTTTCTCATCAGCAATGTTTATGATATACGGATCAACCCTTTTATTTTATCATTAGTGGTTATTTTGTTTCCATATAATTGAGCATACTATTAAGAAAAAAAACATATCTAGTTTGTATTGAATAAATATGTTGATATACAGCTGGCATTCACTATATAATGTATACTTTTGTTTGCAGTTTATCCAGATGCATTGTGTGCAATCATTACAAAATATATTAGAGTGAGTGAGTAATTATTGCTCAATTCCAATTGAGCAATTTTTCAACTATATCATGGCGAGAACAAGTTACATTTTGATGCTGATAATTATGTCCACTTTGTACTAGACAAACACTATGAGCTGAATTCTTACAGTGCTAGCTCACTGAAACAACAGTCTGCACCAGTCGAACACATTATTCTTATTCTAACCCAACCACTCATTGCTCTTACTCCTTAGTGCGGAGTACTTAGCGGAGAAGCAACAAATACCAATTGCTTTCATTTTATTGCAATGTGACTAAAATATATATTGTGTCAAAGGATGGAAAATCAGCTTAGAAGAGACTTGCAACATTATCAGTCATTTTTATAATGAATGTTTCTGATTGGATGCAAAGCAAGTGTTCTAGACAAGAGTAGAGCAGAGACACTGCTGACCAGGGGCTAAACAACAATCAAACAGCCAATACTAGTATCTTTATCGTCAGGTCGTGTTAAGATATAAATTTAATATTACCAACAAACCCTCAGGTGAATGAGAACTGAACAACAGTTATTAACCAGTAGATGTATCTTTCGAACTGATTCGTGTAATATTAATATCTATGCACGATCCCAAGAAAACATTTTGCATAATTAGCTTTGTTTCAGCTGATAATTCCAGTTTGCTTCAAAATTTACTTTAAAAAAAGGTATTGTCAATTTGATTTTGGTTCACTGCTGACTATTTATTGTTTCACTATTATGTCTTACGATGGGTTTGTATACTTATGTAATGTTTAAATGATGGTTGATATCATCGGCTCTCTGTAATGGAACCAATACGGCAACTTCTGTATCACGAAGATTAAATATATTAGATCTAATGTTCTTTATAATAACTCTATTTCGCCCGGTGACATGTGAAGGTTGCCATTTTACTCTCTTTATAATAACTCTATTTCGCCCGGTGACATGTGAAGGTTGCCATGTTACTCATATGTGGAAAGCAGTTGTGTGACTGCATCACTTCACTAAAGGGGGGATTGTGTCCATAAAACTAGTATAGCTGAATTGCCCGAACCAAGACAGGAAACTCAGCGGTCATGCATTTGTGTTTTAAGGGTATCTTTTTGCCTCTGTTGGCTTGTGGAATAGTTTCAACACGGTGATATTTTTTGTTTCACCTTATTTTCTGATTTTACTTTGAGTGTTTTTGCTGAATTCATTTTTATCATCTGGATTTAGAAAATAATATCACCGTTATTTTTAGTTTAGCAAATTTTAGCTTTTTGTTTTCAAAATTTAGTCTTAGATTGTCACATAGTACACAAATGATTTCAGTTGATATAAGTGTTTATATATCATACCAGAGTACAGCTCCTTATTAAAAGAAACTATCTTTTAGGCATATTTTGCATATAACTACCCTTTTGACTATCAGTGACTTACAATTTCTCTACTCAATGGCATCAAAGTGTATTCAAGAGCAAACAATGGTTAAATCAATACCCTAATTCTCTTTTTCTGTATTGTAGTTTTCGCTCTTTTTTTTCAAATTGATTTGTCTACACCAAAATACACCATTCCAAATTTCAATATAAACTTTCAGTCTTAAACAGTTATAAAAAAAAAAATCAAGTGGTCTTGTAAAACATATGAGGCTAGCATCAAGTATATAAGCGCTTTAACCCATTGTATGGGTGCGTTGTTTTAATGAACTTCAATGCATCACTCTCAATAAATAAGACGATGGTATTTTGACATCTTCATAAAACAACAGGAAATGGCTGTATTTGGTTTTTAACATGTTAAAGATAATTAAGCTATTACTTAAAGGAGTGTACGTTTTGTCTCTTTTTTAACACTTTAAAAGGATTAAAATTGATGAGGTTTTATTTATTTCCTTTACTTTTCTGTATTTTTTTGTATTTTATTAATTTTGTTATTATCATTTTGTTCTTTTTGTGGTTTTGTGTCTATCTTATGTTCTTTATGACTTGTTATTGATTTTGGTTGTTTAAAAGAGGTTACTGGTAATAAAGTGAAAAATATTTAAAAAAAAAGAAAAAAAAAGACCACACTGTCGCAACAAGAACAAAATCAAATATCGAAATCGTCGAAACAGAGGCAAAATTGTTACCACCGAACAAACAAATACATGACCGCTCACGTTCCTGTCTTGGTACAGGCACTTAACTAAAAGTGGCGGAGTTTAACTAGTTTTATGGTCCAAAACTACTCTTCTTAGTGACATAATATGGTCATCCAGTTAGTGAAGGTAATATTCGTATTGACTATTTTGAACCTGCTATTGGTGCTTGTGTTTTTATTATTTGTATTGTTCAATTCTAATCTTTGATTAAGTAAAGGCTGTTTTAAATCAAGGTCATGATGCACGTTTTCTGTTTATCTGATCAAATACCATGCATTCAGAAGGTGACGTATGTCATCTTTAGCTTTTCACACTGTAAATTAGCCGCACCTGATTAGAACTGTTATTGAATGATCCCTCTATAATTATATCAGTTTAACACAGCCTTCATCTAAATGACTATCGATACTAAAATCTAAATTTATTTTTAGGACAAAACATCTATTGTAAATCTACCTTAATAAGGGTAATAACAAAATTACCGAACTCCGAACAATCTTCCAAAGGGAAAGTCAAAACTCATAAGTATATAAACAGACAAAATCAGTCAACAACCGGAAAACTGGGAAAACCGTAATGACCCTGACTTGGTACAGACATTTCCAAAGAAATGGTGGGTAGAATCAGATTTTACGGCGCCAAACCTCCCGCTTTCATTACAGTTTAAAGGTTCCGACTGTCACTATGACAGCATTTATAATAGTAGTCAATGCATTACTATATTCAGTGAGGAGGGTGGAACATCTATCGTGAACCATCTCCATCAACAACCACGAGTACCCTGAAGTATTTTAACTACTAAATGATGCGTTTTTAATATAAATTTCGCGTTCTTCTTTGAAATTTGGAAACTTGTGATTTTTTGCCTATTATGCAAATTATTCTAAGTCACATAAATATCATCTATGTAATTACTCGACCAATCTAACGTCCCGTTCCCAACCGTGTGAAACACTGAACGAAAGAAATATGTTACAGTTTCTCCATTTGATGTACAATGTCTCCGAAATGAGTGTTCCTTGATGATGTTGGACGAATGACTAGATTTATTAACGAAACGTGCCTAGCGTTTCAATGAATTATCACCGCGCTTGAACCAAGAGTAACGCAAAGGGCGCTACAGGTGGAACAGGAATTGGGTACCCTTCCGGACCACCCGAATTCATGCCCGATGCTTAGTGAATTCGTGTTGCTCAATATTTAGTTTTCTGCTTAGTGTTTTGGAGATCATTGTCCTTTTGTCTTTTTTCTTTTGGCCATTGTATTATATGTCTTTCTTAGATTTACGTCTTCTCACTACCACTTTGATATCTTCAAACGTTTTTACGCTAAGGGAAAGTTAAAAATAACTTGTAGAGGTTTGTTTGGAGATATCATTGGTTGTTCATAGCAAGGAAAAAATATCAGGTGAATGTTATCACCTTAACATCTGACAATTCAAACGTCCATCCAAAGACACTTCAGTGACAATTTGTACTATATATTGTGTGTAACCTTGTTCTCGTTATACTCTAGTTGACGTTAAGTAACAATCAATCAATCAATCAATTTAACTACACTTTGGTTTGTGAGTTCATTGGTCGTATCTTTTAAAATCATATTCTATTTTATGTTCTTAGTCAGTGGTTTATTCTTCATGAAACGACTTACTTCTGAAATTTACATTTCTTCTATAGTTCGCCATTGGTCTGTTTTCTTCTTATCTTTACATTTTAATGGCTGTTAATTCCTTTGTGAATCCTAATATTTAAATTCATCTTTCATTTAATTTGTAAAGTTATACCATACCGGCAAAGCTGGTAGCAAACGCATTCACCATTTTTGCATGTACATTGTTTATATATTGTCACAAATTGTTTTGTGATCGTGAAATTCCATGCCTTCCATTTATCATATTCGTCGATGGAGATTACATGCATATATATATTCATTTACCAGATACAATGACATTTTTTGTTTTATTATGTAATGAGGTCTATTCGCATCCGCTCAGTTTTTCTCGAAGGTTGTTACAAGTCCGGTTTAAACCATCAATCGTGAATTTATACCCAAACATGATGTGTATAAAATATATACATGTTCAGTTTTGAAGGTTAGATACTCATATAGACACAGATTATATCTACTAAATCATAAACGTATGGAAGGGCAAAACCTTAGTTAGTCTAAAAATGGTTCTAGACATTTTGCAAATATCCGGAATAAACCATAACACGTAGGTTGCAACTGTCAATGGTAATTTGAAAATCACTAATTGATTTAGAAAAAAAACCATATATAAGTATTTGTTGAAATTGCAAATCAACAATCAACAAGGTGCAAAATGTGTATGCTGTTGTCAATGAACTTTTCTAGCTAAATCACAATTTCCGTGCTTTTACCATACTATCAGCACAAACTTCTATATCTCGATAAATGTTAAAATCACTATGTCCATGCTTGTAGTATGCTATCAGCACAAACTTCTATATCTCGATAAATGCTAAAATTACAATGTCCATGCTTGTAGTATGCCATCAGCACAAACTTCTATATTTCGCTAAATGATAAGTAAGTGACCAATTGATGCTGTCACTAAGTATCCTTTATCATTTATCAAGATTATATCCTAGACATACTCATTCGGAAATTAGCCATCTGGATTACATTTTCCATACAAAGCAGTGTCCATGGGGAAAATAAAAGATAAGTGTTAAAGTAGAAGAAATAATAAAAAGGCGTCATTCCTTGTTAGTTATCTGTCTCTTATTACCAAATGTAAAACACTATCCTCCACTTCACCCCCAAACCAATGCACCGCCACCAATCCTACCCCATTACCGACAGCATATACACATTTAAGCAATGTATAAAAAAAAACAAATCATAAATATTTCATTTAAGAAGAGTTGGAAGATATCAAATGGGTAATCAGAATCCGTAAATCGAAGAAGGGCAGACAACTGAATGGCCACAAGAAAGAAGGGCAGACAACTGAATGGCCACGGGAAAAGGGGCAAAAGGACAAACAACGATTTACAAAACTTATACATCAAACTAAAGATCAAAGATCGAGTAACACGTACTCTACTAAATTCAACTTTTCGAATCTAGCGCATCACTAAAAAGTCTTCCAGTCATACACAAATTTAAAATGACGCTATTTCAATAGTAAATGGTCGTTTAGTTTTACAATATGTTTAATCAGTGGTGTAATTTTGACAACAATAATACATTCCTATCTTAAATAATGATATTTGTGTCATCTAAAAGATAATTCCTTGGAATTATGATATAGAAAAAATAGATTGCTGTCATATTAGCATTATAAAAATAATGGTATTACGGTAAGTAAAATAGATTTTCTCTTCTTCGTAATAAGAGTTATATTGCTTTAGAAAAAAGGAGAAGTATCATCAGATTTAACCTTTTAAAACCACATGATAATATGTAAAAGTACCAAATACCATATTTGTCAAGAAACTACATTCGATTTTTTTTTTCTAAGACTCGCAACGAATCCGGGCGAAATTACGGATATAATTCTGGTACATTCTGCTTCTCATAAATGTTTATTACAACGGTTGTTGTTGTATACATAAGCAAAGCAAATATCAACATATTTTAATGCATTTATTCGATAATTACTAAGAAAGGTCTTATATGAAAACCATTATAGCAAAGAAGTATATAAAATAGTCCCAAGTTATGTATTTAAGGAACGGTGAAATTTATCCCCAAAAAATGTTGCTTTTTTATCCTGACTATATATAATATAATTTTTTTAATTGTGTTTAACTAATATAAGAAAATGTTTACCTTTTAGCGTGATAGTATTCCAGCACATTCAAGTCGTAGTATCACTATGTAAACCAATCTATTCTATACCGTCATTCTCTCCGTCACCATCTAGTATTTAACCGTTCCAAGCAATCATAGGATTTAATATTGAAATCTGCGAATCAGAAACGTGTACCCACAAATGCTGCTATTTCCGATTTATGGAAAATGATATCTAATTTTACACCTTACAATAGTACCAGAATTAATTGTTTATTGATCTACACTTTTTATAAACATTGGTTTTGTTTTTATTTCAGATTTTTACACGTTTTCTTAAAATTTTACATATTAAAATACTTTTAATAACTTTTACGATGTCAACAGTTTTTTGTTTTTGTTTTATTATATCTTTATTGTCGTTTGATATCCAAGTATTTTAAGGGGCTGGGATCCCATTAACTGGTTTAACTCCGCCACATGTTGTGCCTATCCTAAACCAGGAACTGGATTTCCAGCGCCATATGCCGTTGTCTTTTTTTATATGCAATGAACTGAGGTGATAGGTGGTCGTTCTTTTTGTTGATATTGGTGGAATTGTTGACCACCATGACATAAAGTAGACATAAACCAACATTTTTTGCAATAAGTAGATTCTGAAGATGACAGGGGTAAACATAATCTGTATATCGAAGAAGAACAGACAACACAATGGCCGAAAGAAAAAGTACAGACAAAGATCTACAAAACATACATATAAAATTAAAGATCGAGTAACACGAACCCCACTAAAAACCGGGGGTGAATTCAGGTGCTTATTGTTTTATAGTTTATTTCCAATGTTTATTTTTGTTTTTATTGGTATTTTATGTGATTTAGGGTGTGCATGCTTGATGAGTTATTTTTATTGTTTTTTTTCATTTTTACAAACTTTATGACAATGGCTTTGATTCTATTAAATCAGTTCTACAATGTAGATTAAAATAATTATATTGATATAAAAGTATCTCTGTTCTACGTAAATATAAAATGGTTGTTGTCTAATATTCCATGAATCGTGATCTGTTTAAGCCTGATACATGAAAATGTTTTATAGTTTATAACTATACCTTGGAATAAATTTTTCTGTTTCTGGAGCCTTCACCGCGCCAAAGCAAAATTTGTATATAAAAAGGGCCTGAATGCCTATTTTAAGCTGATAAAAAGTTTTGATGGTCATAAGCCAAATATTAAGACTCTTATCCATATATTTGACCATACTGTGAAGCCAGTTCTAATGTATGGTAGTGGAATCTGGGGTTATGTTCATGGTTTCAGGTTAAGCTCTAAAGATATTTTTTTTTATAAAACTATGTAATAGCTTTCCACTAGAAAATATACACAAGAAATTTTGTAAATATGTTTTAGAAGTGAATAAAAGGACAACACACATTGTAGTTATGGGCGAGTTAGGTAGATACCCTTTAATGTTAGAAGTTTTACTTAATATGTTATCCTATTATGTTAGATTGTTAAATAGTGATGCTATTCTTTTAAAGGAGACATATTTTTTTGTATCAGAACAGCTGGCCAATGAAAATAAAGGATCGTGGACTAGTTGTGCAAAAGCCATTTGTCGATTTCTCGGTCTTTCGCCAGATAAATTTAAACGAAAATTATTCAGACGCAAGGTTATAAAATTACTACAGGAAAAATATATTTTGAAATGGCAAGAAGAATTATTTATAGATAACTCTAACAGTGACCATGGATTAATTAAGAATATATAGATTGTTCAAGTCAAATTTTTGCTTTGAAAAATATTTAGAGTGGGGGGATTACAGAAAGAGAAAAATTATAACCAGATTTCGCCTTAGTGCTCATGATCTTGAGATAGAAAAGGGTAGATATACTGGTGTAAAAGCACACCAGAGATTCTGTAAATTATCTTCTTCTGAAGTAGAAGATGAAATTCATTTTTTGCTAAAATGCAGTGCATTGGATACAAGATCTTCCTTTATTGAAAATATAAAAAGTTATAACAACAATTTTGAATCTTTATCTGATAAGAATAAATTAATTTGGCTTCTGTCATCTGAAGATAACACAATTTTAGACAATTTGAGTAAACTTTTAAATAGTCTTTTTGATGAAAGGAAACAATTTTTATAGATCAAGGTGATTTTATTTATTTATTTAATAAGTCAAGAGTCATGCATTGCCACTGCTTCTATTATTATTGTTATAAAGTAAGTGTAAAATGGAATTATTTGTAATTTAATATGTCTGTTTGATGGTTGTCTTGTATGTTGTTTGTATTATCTGCTCCTTTGGGGCGCAAATCTTTTTTTTTTGCAATACAATTATCTTATAATACTTATCTTATAGTGTACATGTGATACATGATTTCAATGTTTTTCCAAGTGTGATCACAAGGACTTGTTACGATTTTTTTTACTCCCCGAGATGTGATTTCAGAACCCGTTATGCTAATCATACCCAAAGATTGAACATATGTATATCGTTATCCATGTAATATCCCACTTGTCATCTTCCGTTATATCCTAAAAATCGTAAACTAACAAAATAATTTATGATTTTATCCTGCGAATAGTATTTTTTTTTTTATTTATTTTTTTTTTTGCAAACGATGACAAAATAAATCATAAATCATGTTCATCGTGTTAAATATGTACGCTAAAATCTACCTTCGATGGTATTCATGGATATACTCAGTTTGAGGCTAGTGTATTTTTTGTGCATTTCATATGCATTTCTTTATGGACAGGTGCTTGGCAAGGGAAATAATTATTGAAACGTTTAACTTCCGGAAGTCAAAAATGAGGGACACCACAGGAAACAACCTCACAATTATTTAGTTTGCGCTACGTTGCGTTAGGTGTTCAAGTGTCAAGTTTGGTATCAATCGAAAGCTGATATTTTGAATTAATTACATTCTGACTTCTGTTGACTTCTGTGCTGAAATACGGGTAATAAATAGGACGGCAAGTTATAGATGTTTTTCACGGGCAAAAATCGTCGGGATAGAGTAGGAACATTTTTGAAAAAGTACTTACGATCGTTTCCATAGAGCTCCTGCTTATTGAAAAATGCCAAATTGGTTACGTAATTCTTTCCATCCAATGAAAAACAACCGTTTATTTACACCATACACAAATGGAAAATACAACCGATAAAAAATCTAAACGTTCCCGACTACGTTATTTTTAGCTGATCATGTTATTTTAAACTGCTTATTTCTTAGTAATTACTGTGCTCTTTAATTAAATGAAAACACCGAGAAATAAAAAAAAGGTTTGAAAAACATTGGATTAAAAATCATAAAAAAATAACTTTTTAAAGTAGCATTTCCAGGGTTTTGAAAAAGGCTAAATTACAATAGTGTCAGATAGGAGAATATATCGACGACGTTCGTCGTAAACTTTTCACATTTCAATCTTCTCCTCAGAAACCACTTGGCCAATTTAGACCAAGCTTTGGTGGAATGGTCCTTGGATGGCCCCCTTCCAAAATTGTGTCCGGTGATCCCGACTTCCAACCAAGATGACCGCAAAGCTAAAAATAGAAAAAAAGGGGGATGAAATTTTAATTGTCCATTGCTGCTTTAGTATAACTCAAAATGAGTTCAAATTTTAACTGCAGCTACATGGCAAGGAGTAATTTAACATATATTCCGGGTTTTTCTGTGAAATATTTCTTTCAGCCGATTTATATCGATTATGCAATTTAGGCATATTATGATAAACGATCACATTTAAATCTTCTCCTCTGAAACCGCTGAACCAAATTAAACCAAACCTGGCATGAATGGTTCCTGGGTGAGTCTCTTTCAAAACTGTGTCCGACAGTCCCGCCCTCCATTTAAGATGGCTGCTGTTACTAAAAATAGAAATTTCTTCAATTGTCCATTGCTGCTTTAGTATAAGTCAAAATGAGCTCAAATTTTAACTGCAGCTACATGGCAAGGAGTAGTTTAACATATATTCCGGGTTTTTCTGTGAAATTTTTCTTTCAGCCGATTTATACCGATTATGCAAATTAGGCATATTTTGATAAAAGATCACATTTAAATCTTATTCTCTGAAACCGCTAAACCAAATTAAATCAAACCTGGCAGGGATGGTCCCTGGGTGGGTTCATTTCAAAATTGTGTCCAACAGCCCCGCCCTCCATTCAAGATGGCTGATGTTGCTAAAAATAGAAATTTCTTCATTTGTCCATTGTTGCTTTAGTATAAGTCAAAATGAGCTCAAATTTTAACTGCAGCTACATGGTAAGGAGTAGTTTAACATATATTCCGTTTTTAGCTCACCTGGCCTTTAGACCATGTGAGCTATTGACATCACTTTTCGTCCATCGTCCGTCCGTCCGTCAACATTTCAAATTTTAATTTTCTCCTCAGAAACCACTGGGCCAATTGCAACCAAACTTTGGTGGAATGGTCCTTGGATGGTCCCCTTCCAAAATTGTGTCCGGTGATCCCGACTTCCAACCAAGATGGCTGCCAAGCTTAAAATAGAAAAAAGGAGGATGAAATTTTTAAAAATCTTCTCCTCTGAAACTACTTAGCCAATCTCAACCAAACTTTGATGAAATGATCCTTGAGTGGTCCCCTTCCAAAATTGCGTCCGGCATTTCAGACCTCCGGCCAAGTTGGCCACCACAACCGAACTTAATTTAACATAGGACCAGTGTGGGAAACCATTTTTTTCAAACACTCTCCAAAATGGCGAGTGGACTGCAACTAGTACTCGCCTAAATGAAAGAGAGCTCGCCATGGTTGGCGAGTGACATTTTTTTTAAACTCGCCAACAAATACCAAATAAACAATAATGTTCAACAATTTATTTTGCAGATTTTGACAAGTCATTAACTTGGTCAAAAAGGATCAACACTCTCTTAGGAGCTGCGTTGATCTCTTATTCCTCAATTATGTTGTCTTCGTCTTCATCAACTGAAGTACGGGAGTACAGACTTTTAAGTTTTAATGCGCGGAATGGTCCTTGGATGGCCCCCTTCCAAAATTGTGTCCGGTGATTCCGACTTCCGACCAAGATGGCCGCCAAGCTAAAAATAGAAAAAAAGGGGGATGAAATTGAAAACAAATCTTCTCCTCTGAAACTACTGAGCCAATCTCAACCAAACTTTGCTGAAATGATCGTTGGGTGATCCCCTTCCATAATTGTGTCCGGCATTTCAGACCTCCGACCAAGATGTCCGCCACAGCCGAACTTAATTTAACATAGGACCCTATGGGAAATTCCCATACAAATATTCTTGTCTGAAACCATTAGCTCAATTGGAACCAAACTTTGATAAAATATTCATTGGATGGTCCTCTTCCAAAATTGTGTCTGGTGGTCCCGCTCTCTGATCAAGATGGCTACACCGCTGAACTTATTTTAACATAGGACCCTATGGGAAATTCACATAAAAACCATCTTGTCTGGAACCAGTAGCTCAATTAGAACCAAACTTTGCTGGAATAGTCATTCGATGGTCCTTTTCCAAAATTGTGTCCGGCAGTCACGCTCTCCCACCAAGAAGGCCACCACCGTGCAGTTGCGTTGTTATTGAAAGCAGCTTTGATTCAGGTGAGCGATTATATGCTCCTGGGAGCCTCTGGTTTTAATGAGTTTTTATCTTTAAGATCACCATCAATATCAAACCAAATAAATTATAGTGCACAAAAACATTAACTTGGACTCCTTTTATTTGTGGCTTTTTGTCCGTTTTTTTTTTTTTTTTTTTTTTTGGTCCTGTTCCCATACATTTTTCATCCTTTGATATTAATTGAATCAAATTTGAATCATGACAATGCATCCTGCCCAGATTAATCATTATGGCCCACTGAATGGTGTACATGTATTTGTTTTGGTCCCTATCTTTTAAGATACATTCAAAATAAAGTCACTAAGTGGATAATGGGAAATTTGTTTTCATATAACAAACAAACTTGTTACATTTTACATTATTATTTTGATTCACTTTTTAAGTGTTATCCACATTCATAAAACAGTCACTTTACAAAATAAGTTATCTCAAGTTTTTATTATTGCACAATATGTGACTTGATAATTGTCACATTAATTAGAAAGGGCATTGTACATTATAGTAGATTAGTGACATTTTGGGTTCCTTTTATCAACAATCTCATTAACATTATAGTAGATTAGTGACATTTTGGGTCCTTTTTATCAACAATCTCATTAACATTATAGTAGATTAGTGACATTTTGGGTCCTTTTTATCAACAATCTCATTAACATTATAGTAGATTAGTGACATTTTATCAACAATATCATTAACAAATGTACACATTATACACAACAGTATCAGTTGAATCAGCTATGATCAGGGAAATCCATGACCGAAATTTTGCGCTGATGCATTGAGCTCAACATATATTTCTTTTTATCATTGTCTTGAATTTAATTATTCTTGCATTATATATGTATTTTTTATTCTTTATTTCATAAATATATTGTAGATGTTGGAAAGGAAATATATTTGACCATGTAGAGATATGTTCCACAGTAATGATGAAAAATCTATATAGATAAAAAAATAAAATAAAAGGAGATAAAATCAGGTAAGATTATTTTTGCTCCGATTTAAGATGAGTACATATGTATACTGCATTGACCTATCTATCCTTCTGTCTGTCATCAAATCTTGTGTAGATAATTCTTCTTTATTGTTGGGTGTATATTTTGCATGGTAGATTTTTTGTTTGCAACAGTGAGTTTCCAAATGTGTCTTGATTCAATGTTTTGGTTATTTTGAACAATTTAAAGCATGGTTGGGTTACATAACTAGTTCTTCTTATAGTTGTATTTACTATTTTGTTTCTTTGACATGCTATTGTATTTATTGTGTTTTTGATTGATTGATTGATTGATTGATTGATTGATTGATTGATTGATTGATTGATTGATTGATTGATTGATTGTGTTTAATGCCACTTTCAGCTATATCATGGCGACCAGTTTTAGTGGTTGATGAAGCTGGAGTACCCGGAGAGAACCACCGACCCTGGGCAAGCAGCTGATAAGCTTTATCACTTGCGGCTGCGAGTTGAGCGCACCTTTTTTGTAATTTACAAAGCCGGGTGTGAACCCACGCCGTATTGGTGATGGGCTTGTAAGAGTTGTTAGGTAATCCAACTATCTAACTCATTGAGCCAACCAGGCCCTTATATTTGGTGTGTGTATTGGCACACCTATCATATCTATTATTATTATGACCTGTTGATATTTATTTCATCAACTTGTCATTGGGTATTACTGGTAATTATCATAATAGTCTATTTAAAATATATTTTGACTATTTATATATATTTTTCACTTCCAGAAGACATTATATGGATATATTATATAAATGTATCCTAGCTAAAACTGTATGAAAATCTAAAGGTGAAAACTTCATTATTATGTATTATGAATATATTAAGACTGGTGTAATAATATATAGACAATAACAGTGCATTGACTTGACATAAAATCGATATACGGATGAGGCTTAGAATCGGGGAAAATGCGAGGGTTTCCCGAGCATTTTCACAGATTCGTGCCGAATACGTATATCGAATTTTATGTCAAGTCAATGCACTGTTATTGTCTTTATGCTGCAATCATTAGTGACATTAATGGATATTACTACCAATATTCAAATTATTTAAAAAGTTAGTTACCACCAAGAGGCCCAACATGATTTCTAAATGTTATAAACGGTCAGTGGCCGTTTATCACTTGTAAATATACTGTCGACGCATTTTGACTGCTCAAATAGAATGATTGCAGTATAAATATATAAAATATGCTTTTGTTTGCATATTTTAGGTACATGGATATCGATTTTAACAGTTGTTCAATATCAAGTATGAGGGAGAAGACACAGTCAAGACACACAAAGTATAGGAGGACTTTAAAAATGGACATTTAACATTATTTTATAATAATTATTGTGAAATGTAAATTGTATATGATGGCATTTAGTCTGAAACATACACATAGAATATAAAATTATAGATATATGAAATGATTTTATTTTATTACTTGTGTAGATCATCAGTAGTGAAAATTAGTGCGGGCATATAGAAAGCCATGACAACAAATATAAAACAGGATTCCGGTATAACACATTTACAGAACATTCAGATTGAGAATGTAGCCATAGACTAAGAATGTACTTATATGCTCTAATAGGTTAGCAGCTTCTGACATGATATTTGTCTTGGTCATATAGAATTGAATTTTGCTCTTGAAATCTGTAGTTTGAAGAAACTTGATATAGATAAGGCTCTCAAATATGCTTGAAAACAATTGTGTGACTTTTGGGGTCAAAGATAAAGTTTGTTGCATGTGGTTTGCGACAGGTCTGGAGTATTCTCCGGATACTCCGGTTTCCTCCACCAATAAAACTGATATAACTGAAATATTGTTGAAAGTGGCATTAAGCACAATAAAAACCAACATATATGAAGGTCACATGAAGGTAGTGATGATAAGCAGCACATTGTTCGTTCATGGCAATACATCTTTATACCAAATTTCAAAAGCAAAAGGTGACAGTATGGACATAAAAATGACCCCAAAATTCATTTATTTGACCTTGATATTAAAGGCATATGAAGGTCGTGATGATACATGATATACCTTCTTATGATAATACAGCTACACACCAAATATTATAAGTCTATGGCAAAAGATAAAAAGGTTACAGCCACAATATACGAAAATCCCCCTAAAATAAATTATTTGAACTTGATATCTAAGGTCAAGGTCACATGAAGGTCGTGATGATACATGACATGTCATCTTAAGATAATACACCTACATACCAAATATCATAAGTCCATGTCAAAATATAAAAAAAAAGTTACAGCCTGGATAAGATAATTCCCTAAATTCAATTATTTGACCTTGAGATATGAGGTCAAGGTCATGTGAAAGTCGTGATGATCCATGACACAGTATCTTATGATAATACACCTACATACCAAATATTATAAGTCTATATCAAAGGATAAAAGAATTACAGTCTGGATACGAGAATTCCCTAAATTCAATTATTTAACCTTGAGATCTGATGTCAAGGTCACGTGAAGGTTATGAAGATCCACGACAAAGCATCTTATGATAAAACACCTACCTACCAAATGGCATAAGTCTATATCAAAGGATAAAAGAGTTACAGCCTGGATACGAGAATTCCCTAAATTCAATTATTTGACCTTGAAATCTGATGTCAAGGTCACGTGAAGGTCATGAAGATCCATGACAAAGCATCTTATGATAAAACACCTACATACCAAATGGCATAAGTCTATATCAAAGGATAAAAGAGTTACAGCCTGGATACGAGAATTCCCTAAATTCAATTATTTGACCTTGAGATCTGATGTCAAGGTCAGGTGAAGGTCATGAAGATCCATGACAACGCATCTTATGATAAAACACCTACATACTAAATGGCATAAGTCTATATCAAAGGATAAAAGAGTTACAGCCTGGATACGAGAATTCCCTAAATTCAATTATTTGACCTTGAGATCTGATGTCAAGGTCACGTGAAGGTCATGAAGATCCATGACAACGCATCTTATGATAAAACACCTACATACTAAATGGCATAAGTCTATATCAAAGGATAAGAGAGTTACAGCCTGAACAAGGTTGTTTGAGTATAAACAGAATTAGAAGAAGAAAAACTATTAAAACAATGTGTCTCCATTCATCCCTTCGTTGGAGGGGAGAAATAATTTGTTCATGTTGGACATTTAAATCTGGATAAACATTTTGTCTTAATATATAAGTGTCTCTGAAGTAAGCTGCACGAGTTCTTCATACTCTTGTAAGATCAAACTTCACAGACAAAAGATTATACAACAATTTCTGAAAATTTACGTGCATTCAAATGAGGGTGACGTCATCAAAATGCACCAAAATTTTGTAATTATTGTATCAATGAGTTACACATTAAGCAAGCTTTCTGTTGATATATAGTTTGATATATTTAATATGAAAATTAAAAATCATCTGTTCTACCTATCAACAGCCTCATTGTACGTTTTGTTGCTCATTATCAGTTGTGTTTTACGTACAACAAGCGTGACACTCTCCATACATGAGGCAAGCATTTGCGTTCAGTACTATAGCTATCTACATACGAACTTTTGCATATCGGATAGCTCAAATACCAAATTTTTGTTACGTCGCTGTCATTTAGCCGTGTATTCATTGCTAAGTAAACCCCGTCCGACCATTTTGGTGTTCCCACAATGGCAAATCTGTGCATATTACGTTTTTAAACTCGATTAATTGAGCTTTAGCAGCTAAAATACATGCTGATTTTTTTTGACTCAGGTCTTTAGCGTATAGGGAGCATTGGATTCTTCAAATTCGTTACCCACTATGGTTTACGGTTATGCTTTCCCTATCATAATCTGACACCTCCAGCGAGAGACCTATGTATCACATGGTAATGCGGTAGCTAGTTCTGTAGGTAGAGCCCTGGGTCTCAAACCTAGACAAGCTTGAACTCCACTTCACCCGGAAGTGACAAATATTTTAATTACTATTTCCAAATCATAAGAAAAGTTGCTGTAGTATGTAATAGTTTACATGATAATAAGAGGTTATGTACAAGTTGCAATATTTTCTCAGCTAGTAATTACTGTTAATCAAGGATTGTATAGAAACTAACGTATATTATGTCCTTGAATTCATCATTTAGTGCCCCGTTTCATCTTTGGAATAACCTTCAGCAGTTTCACTTAATTTAGATATCTAGTTTTTAATTAATTCTACTCTGATCTTCTTCATTATCTCAAATCACCATATGATATGATGGCTTTGATTTTTCAACTATATATTATATGATTTACTAAATTGAAAGACAGATAAAAATAACTAGTATACTTTGTTTACTTTCTTCGATATGAAATTATTTTTGTAAGATCTGGATAAAGATGAAAACCTATTTTGCTTATAACAACAAACAGATGCTAATCGCAATAAGTGGTGTCAAAATGCTGAATGTTTCTATCGGAAACACATTGGTCGAATTAACATTCACAAGCGAGTGGGTGCAGTCCCGGATTGTAATGTTGTCCCCGTTGATCTTTTTAGTTGTCTGTGTTTTGTAGTGTTTTGTTTGTCTTCGTCCTGTGTCTTGGGTACCCACTGTTGCCACTGTCTCTGGATTATTCATTCAAATTGCCCTTTCGGTTATTCTAACGTTTATTTAATGGGCGGATTTTGCCAACATATTTCTTGTCATTCCAATTGGAAAATAAAACTGCACATTATAAGCCAGAGTTCATCAAAAGATTTCTAAAGGATTACTCCCGGTTTTAATTTCCGTGTTGCTCGATCTGTTGTTTTCTGTGTAGTGTTTTGTTGATCATTGTTTGTTCTTTTGTACCTTTTTCTTTTGGGCATTGCATGGTCTCTCCTTCGATACCTGTGTGCGTGCGTTCTTGTGTAAGGGGTATCGATTTTACGTGTTTTTGCGATTTTTTCATGGATTTGTGAACTATTTTGCCGAATGGGTGTGTAAAACAGAAACCGCGAAAAATGTCATCAGCGAAAAATAATAATTGTACGGTATATTTTTGTTTTCAATTTTTGCATATGAACTGCTTCATATTATGAACCTTTAACCTTTTATGCAATATATGTCATAGTAAAGGTTGTAATATGAAGCTTTAGTTTCAACAAGGCTATTATTATTGTAAGAATTATTTCAGTAATGAAAGATATGTTGCATGTTCATTATTACCAATAATGTCCACTTACACTTAATGAAGTATGGTATTAATATTACATGGTAATTATTTTCAGTTTTATAAAAAAAAAAAAAAAACAGTTGTACATAGCGCAATGAATAACATATTATACTTAATGAACGTATGGTGTGTTCTGCATTTTATTGCGTGTTCGATTCGGGGTGTAGCAGATCATGGAATCGATCCCACATCATAGCTAACCAAAGAATTAAAAAACCTACAGATATATGATTTAGTGCCCCGTTTCATTTTTGGAATAACCTTCAGCAGTTTCACTTAATTTAGATATCTACTTTTTTATTGATGAATTGTACTCTGATCTTCATCATTATCTCAAATCACCATATGATATTATGGCTTTGATTTTTCAACTATCGGATGATCAAGTCATGGTGGTGACCATAAAACTTAGAAGTAATGACTTCAACTTAACCACTAGAGCCCATGGTTTGACAGCTTCCCTTTAAAGTATCAGCTCTTTATCAAGATATCATGAAAGGAACTACAAGCTCTGAAATATCGGATCAACTTAGATATATATATGAATGGATAGATTACAATGGAAAAATTGAAATAAACTCCTTTGTCATAGAGTTTCATTCTTAACCGGGTGTCACTGTTAATTTTGATGCATATGTCAAGATATGAAGTAGACCTAGCTGTATAATTTAGGTATCCTTTATTTCAAGCTCAATTGGATAGATGCAATCAATAAAATACCAAACACAAAAAGTCGGAGAGAAGAGGAGCACAGTTGGAACCCATAGGAATGTCGACATTCTGTTGAAAAACGCGTCCACAAAACAACAAATATTTTGTCAATAAATAACCCTGTTATCTTTAATATTTTATGCACAGTTGTATGACTGCATTACTGCAATAAGAGGGAAAGTTCGGTCCAATAAAACTGTACCAAACCAGGAAGTAAGTGGCCATGTATGTGTTAGGGGTATAAAATTGTTCGTTGAACTTTGGAACTGTTTCGATAGTGTGATAATGTTTTCCCATTTAATTTGCTTGATTATGTTGCTTAGCATATGAGGGATTGTTCGCTAAGATGGCGTCTGATACCTACAAGTACTGTAATTTAACTTTCTTAAACGTAAATGAATAACAAAAAAGGGAGTCAGTAAACATTCCAGACATTAGACGATAGGCTGAATACCTAAAACGAGAATAAATGTTGTCTAGCAGCATATTTATGGTACATGTTATATCATTAGTTCTCATTGACAAATTGTGTCATATTTTTCTTTATTATAGGAGGTTGCATCATATATCATCCATGCTTGAATTACGAAATAATAATTTGAATACATATAAAAATTTGGAATCAATGGATGAATTGAAATCCCATCAAATCCTGTATTGTGTAGATACAAATTAGCTGAAATTACGTGATAGTGTATAAAATGGATAGACTTGGTTAATTTGTTAATATTTGTATGATGCACCAATGAGAAAAGGTTGGAGTACAGCTATAAGTGCAAGGAACACCTGACATGTTTTCTTACACGAGAAAGTGTACCAAGTGATTGCTCATTTGATTCTAATAGACCTGGATTTATATTAGCATTTGCCGTGGTGTCTTTTGTGTTCAGTGATTTGAGCTGAGCGATCGTCTATCTCTATATCTGTGTTGTCATCAGCAGGGTGAGAGTTGAGACCTCATGAACCGGTATACACCGCAACATATTTGTGTCTGTCGAAATCAGGCATCTGGATTTATATCGGCACATTTCGTGGTGTTTTTTGTTAATATTGTTATAATTGTTGACAACTACTACTTAGCATTGCTTCTTACTTAATATCGCTGTACATAGTACAGGTTCATTCACCGCTAACAGTCAACACAGTATAGGAATTTTAAACGAAGGTGGTGTCAAGCACAAATAATTATCTATAGTCCTCAAACTAGTATGCTAGTATCACATAAAAGTTACAGAAAACAGAAGGGGAAGTCAGGAATAGACATTCCAGAGTCAATGGCAACATTAGACATACAAGACACAGAACAGGCAAAACAAAGAAAAACTAGATTTAATGACTGGTATTACAAATGACCTTATCTTATTGTAATGAGGAGGATGAAAATAATATAATTGTGAAGGTTAATTAGACATTTCATAGAAATTGCCTATCATATTTACTTAATATGTGACAATATCTGTGAAGGAATTCCTGATATATATAATAACCATCACCATGACTATGGTTAACTACTGACATTAAATAATAAAGAAAACAATAACAGAACAGTAAAACACCATGTTTGGTTGGGTCATTGGTGTGTATTGGTATTTGCAGCAATTCCTTGGTTATATCGTGATTCCCAGACTTAATTGTATGGGGAAAACCTGGACAGTAAAAACGAGTGAAACCCCCGGTCATGAGTAGGTACCTGGAGTCGTTCGAACACACCGATGTAGGGTGCCACATATGGAACAGGAACTGCTTACCCTTCAAGAACAGTTAAGTCCACCCCCGGGGTTTAGTGAGATTCATGGTTTTTTGTCTTATGTTTTGTAGATCGTTGTTTGTCCTTTTGTTCTTTTCTTTTGGCCATTGTGTTGTATGTCCTTCTTCAATGTACGGCTTATGATTACCCCTTTAGTATCTTCAATAGTGTCTTATACCTGTGGCCAGACGTCAACGACATTACCCACTTTGTCATCCGATTCCTTTTCACCATATTGATTACCCTCGAACGAAATTATAGACCACATCAGGTGGAGTCATTCCTTAACAACCAAAACTATATTTGTTTTATTCAAATGTCGTAAAAATGATTTTATATGGAAAATTTTCATTTTCATTTTATAATATTTTTTAATAGATTAAGTGTAATATTACAACAAAACATTTTCGGTATTAATATTAGATTCTTCTGAAGCAATTTAGATGAGTCAGTGTTGCTCATCTTTATAGTTTTCTGTGTTGTGTTGTGTTTTCGTGTTTTGTTTGTTTTCGTCTTGTGTATTGTGTACCCAATATTGCCAGTTTATCTGGATTGTCTATTCTTGAGTGCCACTTCAGTTTTCTCTAACGTTAAAATACAAAGTACCTTTTCTTCACAAACGTGATTATTACGTGTACATCTCTAATTAAATCCTGTTTTGCAATATATTTATGTACTTTCAATTACAGGACAAATACTTAAACGAAAGAGAGAAAAAACATGTTACATGTATTTATCTAAAAACAATCATATACATTTTACATATGCTAACATAAAATATAATACAAAAAGGTTCCCTCCCGTCAACTAACTCTTAAATGACCGAAATGTTGAAAAACACATGTCTAACCTCCATCACAACGTCATTTATGTGTGTAAATCACCTTACATAGACGCTTGATAAAGAAATTAGAAATTGGCAATTCACTTGGCAACACTACATAAACCCCGATGACACTTACCAAAGATGCAATCCTGTCCTGTCTCTTAATAATTATACGTTTGTTAATTTTGTTGATCGCATTTATCCCAATGAGTTGAAAATAAAGGATACCACTTATACAGCTTTCTCTGCTTCATGACTTGATCTACACCTCGATATTGTCAGTGAGTGTCGGTTAAGAACGAAACTGTACGTCAAAAGAGATCATTTCAATTTTCCTATTGTGAACTTTCCATTTATATGTAGCAACATTCGATACGTTATTCCAGAACTTGTAGTTCCTATCTCGGTGTCTTTGGTAGAGTGTTGCTGCTAACAACAAAGCTACTGCACCAAGGGATCGCATTTAAATCAAATTTAAGTCATCACTTCGAAAGTTCTCAGGCAACCACCATGACCTGGTTAACCATTAAGGAATATCAGTGTCACAAATAAACACTGATATGTTCCGTTTGTGGTAATCACAGTCCGGTCTGTTCCGCAGATATAGCTTGTCACCGGACCTATATCAAGAGTAACACGATGGGTGTAACTAGTGGAGCAGGAGCTGCTTGAATGTAACCTTCCACAACACCTCAGTTCATCCCTGACATTTAATGGGGTTCGTGTTACTTAATCTTTAGTTTTCTGTGTACTGTTTATAATATCATTTTTGTCCGTAATCGTTTGGCCATTTTATTGTCCCATCATCGATTTATGGTTTCTGATTATGCCATTGACATCTTAAAATCTTTCTTTATCTGTCTTTGTACTAGTAGAAAAGTGATTTATTTTCCAGCATATGACAAACACAAGAAAGTTTTGTGACAATTATTTCCTTGTCTACTTCAATCTGTAAAAACGCTGGAGCGTATATTATTATCTACTATCATTATTATATTTTTACGGGGAAAAACGTTCTCTTCAACGTTTTTGTTTTTAGATAAATGATAAGTAAGCAATTTACACAAATTTGAACTTCAAATATTTTCTATTTATCGAAAAAGATGGAGACCTTTTAAAAAGGAACATTTTGGTCTTTGACATTATACAAGTTTACAACATGCGAAATGTAATTGCGTAATTCACTGTAAAAACAAGCGATCAACTTTGATAGCCAGGTCAGTAATTTGTAATATCCTGTAGCATGAACAAGCGTAATCACAGCAGATCATTAGATAGATATATATCAAAGAAAATATGAATCAACAATAAAACGTGATTTGATTTCGATTGACAGGTTGTATGCGTGATCTTCAGGAGATATCAGGAAGACTAATCACTTCCAAGACGTACATAAGAGTTTTGTACAAATTAATATAACTTCTTTCAAATTATATCAAAACAAAATATTTTTTGTTTTGTGTTTTTTGTTGTGTTTGTCTTTGATCTGTGGATCGTGTCTCGAATTGCAGGTGTCTCTTGGTGGTCCCTTTGTCGTCTCATCGATTTTCGCAAACGTTGATATAAGAGAAGTTCCTAAAACTACACTCGGAAAACTTCTTTATGGCAGATTATGAAATCAATCAAAATAGCTTACCATGGTTGCTGATTGTATTATTTTCTACTGACACCTGCACAACCTCCCAATAATATGTGAGTGTTTGAGTATTTATCGCGTATTAAGGAAGATGATGTTATCAATGCATTTGTACCGACACGTTGGTCATATACAACACAGTTAGCAATGTGCTGACCAGAAATGACTCATGTATGTCAAGAGTAAAACACTGACTAAAATTGTATGGACAATAAAATACGGTGTTTATGGCCACATAACGCCTAAATGTTTTCGTCTCCCAAATATTTGCAATTTGTTTCATATTATTATTTTTTTATTATTTTCACTGCACCTTTCTTTCTCCGACGCATAACGTTATTCTAAGACATTGTATGAACCCATAAATCAGAAGTACTTAAGGCTTTAAGGATTGTTGGGTCATGATGTTAAGCTACTCCAACAATATTTAATTCTCTTTTTATAATGGAGGTCCTAAAGGTATATCATTAGGGTTTTGGGGACTGTAGTAACGGGTTATTGTTATCATCACCTATTGTTGTCACGAGTCTTGTTAGAGGAAACCGAACGGATAATTCAAGAATAGATAATCCAGAGACACTGACAATACTGGGAACAATACACAGAACGAAGACAAGGAAAGCAAAAAACACAACACAGAAAATTAATCAGATGAGTAACACGGACCCCAACCAAAACCTTAGCAGAACCCAGGTGCTCGCGAACAGTAAGTAGTTCTCGTTCCTTGGCTGACGGCGGCCATTTTACCCACTGTCAAGTCCGTTATTATGATACTGATATTGTATTGACAGTAAACCTCGTGACAATACAAGGTAGAGGTGTTCCTATTGATAAGGTTAAATTATTGACGTCATTAACACTTTCACTCAATAATTATTAACTTTTTGTGAGTAACGTCCATGATGCTTTCGTTCTTCAATTTACAATTAATTAACAATGTCTTACCACGCCAGAAACGTGTAGTATTTGTATCTAAGTGGGTGTGAAGTTATTCTGTAAACATTCCAGTGGGTTTGTCATTTTCATGTAATTTGCTGAATTGAGTAACAGGCAGTATCTGTTTTATTAATTGTAAAGATATTTTAATTGTCATCCATTAATGTGTGGGTCCTGGTAAGTGATTAATTGAAAGATATTCAGTACACATCCACTAAAGTAAACTAGTGATGTTTTTTTCCATTTTTGATTGACAACATGATTCGAAAAAATACATTATTTTGTTACAGAATTAACCATGAGTAAAAATGTAATCAAATAGTGTTTAGAAGAGATAATTGTAATGATATTTGGTGATTATTGTGAGAAATTGAATAAATAACGTCATTCCGTCATCAGAATTGAATCACATGACTTTTAGATTAAAGGATTATTGATTGATTGCTTGCTTGTTTGCTGGCTTGCTTCCTGGCTGGCTTGATTGATTGATTAATTGAGTGAGTGAGTGAGTGAGTGAGTGAGTGAGTGAGTGGAATTTCAACTGTACCATGTCCAGAATAAGCTTCCAAAAGTAAATCATGTAGGTTAAAGAATTGCGCCTGGATGAGCTAATTTTCAACGTAATATGTCTTGGTCCTTTTGCGTTCAATTGTGTGAGATGAGAAGTAATTGTTTTGTTGATATTGGGGGAAGTGTTGACTGTATTGTTTGTTTTGTTGATATTGGTGGAAGTGTTGACTGTATTGTTTGTTTTGTTGATATTGGTGGAAGTGTTGACTGTATTGTTTGTTTTGTTGATATTGGTGGAAATGTTGACTGTATTGTTTGTTTTGTTGATATTGGTGGAAGTGTTGACTGTATTGTTTGTTTTGTTGATATTGGTGGAAGTGTTGACTGTATTGTTTGTTTTGTTGATATTGGTATAAGTATTGTCTCTATCTGTTTAAACCTTCTTTCTTTCCTTAATGTTTAGATTACAAAGAACATGGGAGATATTTGACAGGATCCGAAATGTATGCCTTATAACAGGCCACTACAACTACTCCAATCAAGGGAGCCGCCGTGATAGTGTGGTAGTTGGATTTATAACTACCTACGCAATCAGTGTGTATCACTACTAACGTCGTGAGTTCGAATACCGCTCATGACCAGGTATACTTGGTGCAACTTTATGTTATAAAGCTTGTCAGCGACTTCGGATGATTTTCTCCGGTTTCCTCCACCAATGCAACTGACCATCACAATATGACTGGAATGTTGTTGAAATAGGCATTAAACACCAACCTTAACCAATCAAGATATTGCTCATTATGAGTTACGTCAAGTTGTATTTTACGTGCAATAAACTTGACATACTCAAAGCTCAATGTACGTATTTACGACTAATCCTAATAAGTTGTGTATTTCAATCGTTCTGCACAGCGAGTTGGCGACTCTTTTGGAGATGGTGTACCCCGTTGTAGTAGAAACTAGATCTTACTTGTAGACCTGGTTCTCTTACATTAATGACAAATTATTTATAAACACATACGTGCGGTTATTTTCTTTCTCTTTTTTTTTCGTTTATATTCGTTCTTTGAAAGTAAATATTTAAGCAGTTTTATTTGCAGGTTTAATTATTTTTGATTTGGAAGCTTCACTAATTATCTATTTTGAAGCAGAATCTAAGAGAACAATAACCTTCTTTTGAACACTGTTTTCAGTAAATGCTTTGACATCATCTCAACAAGGTTCAAAATGACCGCCCTCGAATCAACAACATTTTTGATTATACGATATCTGACGATACGTCAAATTGTTTCACATTTGTTTGCCTGGACTGGATTGTTAGAGCATGTTATAGTGGAGAAGGGCACCTGAGTTCACCTAAGTTTTTAGTGGGGTTCGTGTTGCTCGATCTTTAGTTGTCTGTGTAGTGTTGTATCATGCTTTGTTATATAGATGTCAGTGATATATCAGAATCTTTACAGTTCATAACGGAGAACATATTGCAAGAAAAATCATGGTACTCTGCAAAATAAACAGGGAGAAACCTGACATTTTGGGTGTTTGTAGCTATCATCCGCGATTATAACCTGTATAAGTAATCCTGATTGTCTAATATAATAAAATGTATTAACTCGTAAACGTAGATGATATACATGGAAAGATTAATCGTATACTACAAATCATATACTATTTTTTGTAGTATACACCACCGTTCACACCTAGCAATTAATCATATACTATTTTGCTTTTATTAAAATCACTTCTCCTAAACCAAATTATTTTCATTGATGAAGATGGCATGGCTGAAGCCTTATCCATTTTAATTATTTTTGGAGCTATAAGAAGGAGACTGATCAATAGGAATCCTGCACACAAATGTGTTGGGTCCGTCCGTGGATAAAAAGACGCTCAAAATATGCCAAATGTGGGGCATTTTATTCAGAATTATCAATAGAAGATCCTAAGAGTTTTAGGATTTTTTTTTAACAGAATTGACAAGGAAGTATTTGAAGAACTATTGTAACTATTTACTTTGTTTATAAACATTAGAGAATACCGAATGGGCAATCAGAAATGGACAATCCAGAGAAACTGACAACATAAGGTACACAAGCCGAAGAAAAACAAACAAACACACAGCACAATGTGTTGGACACCACTACACGCAAACAAACACAAATAATATAAATAAGACATGACAAACAACTGGAAGTTTTTATGCGGAAATTGTAACGGACATCACAATATCAGATTTGAGTTTGCAGAAGTGCACTTTTACCTTTGATGTGACTTGATATATGAATGCAATACGTATCCGACATATTTTGAAATAGAGCAGTGCTCTAATCTAAATGCAATCGTATTTATATATATATATACATTTATATCTGTAGTATACTACAAATGATAATGTTGTGCTTGTGCTTGTGGTGTTCCTCGAGAAGATGCATTTCATTTCTTCTTTGAATGTAGTAAATACACCGATATTAGGAGGGGTCTGTTAATTTGCGTATATCGATTTAGAATGAAAATCGATCTTGCTTTACTAACTAGAGGAAACCCAAATCTAACTTATGAAGATAACTGTTTAATTTTTAAAGAAGTTTCAAGTTTATTAGAAGATCTAAACGATTCCTCATTGTATAAAGTTATAAATATATTCAACATGATCATCGTGTCCACACAAAACTCCCTTTCCCCCCTTTTTACAGTGTTTTTCTGTTCTCTTTTACATGTGTAATTACTACTGGGATACTTTCATTAATGTGCATGCTCTTTTTCATATGTATATGTGTTATATTTTTTATGTAATTCCAACGAGAAGACTTCATAAGCTGGTAAAACTTGTGTCTGATCCTTTTTGTCTCTATGAGCAAATAAAATTGTTATAAACTAAGCTACAAATGATAAGTTGCACACACGATAGAATGTGTCGTATATTATTAATCATACCATGTGAACCGGCCTTTACTCGTACCTTTAGATAAATGTAATAGAATACCGAATGGATAATCAACATGGACAATTCATTATACACAAACAAACACAAAGAACTTCAATAAGACATGAACCACCCTCTTTAATACAACTGAAGTTAAAGACGAACCGAACATGAGGAAATCGTAGCGGACATCACAACACGGAACTCAGAACGTAATTATGTTTTTCGATTACCTGCGAAATATATTTATCTTTATCAAAGAAAATATGCTTTCCAATCACTGACAAGAATTAATAATACTATTCCGTTCGTTGTTCGTTTTTCAGATTGTTTCCTACTGTCAGAGGACTGATCAGGGAAGAAGACGAAAATATTACAAACAATGTGCAATAGAAGGTTAAATTTAAATGATACACGTTTTATCATGTCACTCAAAACAGGACGAGATGATATATTTTAGTATCCATACATGTAATTCAGTTAATAGCTGTCCATGTTAAATGAAATAAAACAATTATCTGTTTTTCAAAACAGCTGATTAGATTATGTTTATTTCTTATTCGGTTGCATGTTCATCATTCTAACTTTCAAAACAAGAAATAAGATGGCATTGGGTTTGTAAAATTTTTGTCATAACATTTAGTCCTGGAGGAGTAAAGTTATTGACGTTGGGAATAAATATTGCACGTGGCTTATCGAATGCATTCATTTGGATCTTTTCCAAAATGTAGAACAGCTATTTTAGTACCTAATGAACCAATCAGAAATATCAACATTTTCATGGATAAAAATGATTTCGTCTTTATATGTTCGATATATCTGAAATAAAATCACATGATTGAAAATCTATATTAAATTTGAGCAATTGTTGGTCATTTACGAAATCAATGGTTTTGTGGTTTGGGTGAATGGTGTTTAACGCCACTTTCAATAATATTTCAGCTATATTGTTATAGCGTCAGTTTTACTGGTGGAGGAAACCAGAGTACCCAGAGAAAACCACCAACCTGTCGCAAGTCACTGACAAACTTTTTTTTATCATATAATGTCAAATGGTTCTGTGCAAAACCTATATACAAAACATATGAAGAACACAAAAAAAAATCCAGCTATGGAGATGGCGTCTCCTTCCATTTAACGTAGTTCACGATTAAATATTTCTTCGCTTTGTTTTGTCCAATTTTATATATAAATGGAATAAAATATGAAATTCCCGGTTCTCATTCTATGGGAAAGAGCCGTTCATGCAACACTTGGGAAACAACATTGCAATATCGATCAGCAAGACAGATTTGCCAAACAAAAGTTATCAATGGGGTAATCAGACACCCCCTCATAAATCCTGGAAGAAGAACAGACAACGCAATTCTCCGCAGAAAAAATTACAAAAAGACCAACAATAGCCGACTAAACAATACATAGAAAACTGAAGAGTGTGCAACACGAACCCCACGAAAAACCAAGGGTGAACTCGGGTGTTCCGGAAGGGTAATAAGATCCTGCTCCACTAGTGGCACCCGCCGTATAAAATTCCTTTCAAAGAGTGGACAACTTCTTCTAAATACTACAATGAAAATATAGGCATATAAACTGTTTCGTCTGTAATTAAAATATCTCTGTCTGAACCATTGGAAAGTTGAATTAGTACATATACACCAATAAACTGGTATGAGGGTAATAGTTGTTTATTGTTCCCCAAGACACCAACTATTGCCCGAGGAGAAGCCAAGGTAAAAACGTATTTCATCGGTTATACTGTTTAAACCATCGTTATTATATCAACACTAACACAAATATCTAGGTTATATTTTTCATGTTGGTAAACAAAATTAAATTGTGTTGTCTATTCTTCTTGGATATACGGGTTCTGGTTGTTCTTCTTCGATATACGGGTTCTGGTTGTTCTTCTTGGATATACGGGTTCTGGTTGCCCCTTTGGTATCTTCGAGCTCTTCTTGTATACATTCAGATTTCACAACGTCTCGTGGGTCTCCGTCTTCCGCTGGCATGATTGCTATTCACATTGTGTAAAGCTTAATCATTTACTGACAGAAAAAAAAAATACATGTATCTACATTGTAGTCAGTATTTAACTAAGCAAAATAAATTTCTGTTCAGCCCATGTCGTAATCGATTCAATTAGTAAAATAATAATTTTATATAAATTTCACATTCAAGGGAATGTTATAACAAAATATTTGTATGAAATTTAGTTAAAATAAGTTTAAAAAAATGAATGTTTCTTTGTCTTTTCCATATTTAGCGCCCTGCAGCAGGCGTAATGGTATCGTAGTCGGATTTCCATTTTCTTATACAACCAGTGCCTCTCACTATTAAAATTGCGAGTTCGATTTCCAGTAGAAGGGAGGTGTTCTCGATACTATTCTATATGATAGAGTTTGTCAGTGATTTGCGCCAGATCAGTGGTTTTCCTTCACCAACAAAACTTACCACTGCAATATGCACGTAGCTGATATATTACGACTAAAAGACCTTGCGATAATATTAACAGTCACAAAAGCTCTTGAAATACATATCTATGGACCATTGTTTAGTTTCACTAAACGTGGGTGGTGATTCTTTTGTTTTTGTTGTCGGCCATTGTTTGATTACGCAATTCTGAATGTCTATTGTCAGCGATACTGTATTTCCAATCCTCCGTTACAGAAAATGAATAATTGTTGTAGAAAATGAAGGGCCGATTGCTTTTCATACAACATCCCAGTAGACGACACTGGCAAGTAATTAAAATATCCGATGCTCCTATATGACCAGTAATATTTGTACAAGATAATTATAATTTCAAAAAAATCTAACAATATAAGATGATACGATTGATAATATTTGTTTATTTTTGCTCGTTAATCTGTGGCCTTATCTCGACCGCTTCCATTTTACAATTTATAGACATATATCAACCATTGTTCGTCATCTTCAGCCTTGTCAAACGCCCAGTCGTATCTATTAATCAATTCATACAACTCATTCTTTTCAATACAAAATGGCGGCACGACGTGCAAACAATTTGAACGATGATATTTATCTTCCGGTTATTATATATTGAAATCAGAACTATTGATATTAATGATTGTAATACTAGATTTCTCCCACGTAGAACTACTTATGAATCTAATTTTACAAAATGTACGCCTATGTCACACTTGCTTATAATCTCATACACTTTCACTTTGTAAATCCTATGTTTCATTGACATTTTTGCTGGTAGAGCAATTTTTACATCCAAATTTAGAATATTGGCGTATTTGGGAGTGAACTATTTTAATTGGGAAACTCTGCGTAGGTTTATGTTTTGTTTATCATATTTTTTAAGTATTTTTTAAGTATTTTTTGTCAAATCGATATATATGTATGATTATTAAAGATGATCTGATTCTCAATGTAGCTCAAATACCTACATTGAACTATATTTTTGGATAGGTTGGTTTGATTGTCTTTATGGTGTTTAACGCCACTTTCAACAATATTTCAGTTATATCGTCGCGGTCAGTTTTATTGGCGGAGGAAACCGGAAGACCCGGGAAAAACCATCGGCCTGTCGCAAGTCACTGACAAATTCTATCACATACTGTTGTGCACTTCGCCCTGGTCGAGATTTGAACTCACAACAACAGTGGTGATAAGCACTGATTGCTTAGGTAGTTGTAAATCCAACTACCATACAATCACGACCACGATGGCCCTTATATTTTTAGGACATCAGAGTATGCTTCCTTGCCATTTTCAGTGGAAGACCAATAATTTGAACCGATTTCAAAATCATTTTAATATAAGTTTATACTATATTTACTTGGTATGGTTGACAATGTTTTATCTTCATTGCTTGCTCCGCCATATCATATTCCTTTTTTTACGATTTCAAGAAATCTTTGGAAGTAACATTACTGATTACTCAACGTTAACTAAGAACTATTCAAGAAAAAACATAATGTCTGTTTAAATTAACCTTCATGTATAATTACTGAGTTTACGCCACATTGGCGTGGAGATACTAATTTTTAATTAATTAGAGTGTCGTGGTATACAGTGTCATTCATTGGGCCTAATATGTATAAATGGTTCAGCATGTTCCACCATCTCACAAATTCCCAATTGTTAGATATAATTTAAAACCACAAAGGTTTTTTTTTTCATTATCTTCGCTTGTTGGGCAAAGCTTCAACCCATTTTATAATATTTTAACAGAATCCTACAACAATGTTTTAATGCCTGCTACGATTTCCACTTAAAAGCTATTTTACTCTCATTTGGTGTTTAGGTGATTCAAGTTTATTTTTATGTTTAAATATTTACAGGTGTCAAACAAGATTTTCATATCAGGTGATGTTCGTGTCGTTTAAAAGTAACATTACGGATGCCACTAGTGACTCAGCAACTGTTACCTTCCAAAAATCTGATTTCATCCCAGACCTTTAGTTGGAGTTGTTTTACTCAATGTTCAGCTTTCGTTATAGTGCTTTGTCCATCATTGTTGGTCTTTTTGTTCTATTACCATTGATCATTGTATTGTCTGTCTGTCCTTACATTTTTTTAATTTCACTATTTTTGTTTCTGATCATTACTTTTGTTTTTCAACCTAAAATACGTGGCTTTATGCAAAACAAAAACAAACCTATGCACCAGAAACTATGTTATGTACTTTAGGCTATATATAAACGCTAGAGAAAATCGAAGAGATAATCAACAATGAACAATCAAGAGAAAGTCGAAGAGACAATCAACAATGGACGATCAAGAGAAATTCGAAGAGACAATCAACAATGAACGATCAAGAGAAAATGGCAACATATGGTACCCAAGACACAAGAAGAAGACAAACCAAACAAAAAACACCACTCAATATGTGTTGAACACCACTATACTCAAACAAACACAAATAACGTAAATAAGACACGAGTCCTCGTACAAACAACTGGAGGTTAAGCATACCTAGTGTTAATCTTTAGTCGACTTTTATCCCGATTGCATTGCATGCATTTCATCTAAAATTCTTCTAATTAAGTATCAGTATCTAAAATTTCAATTTGTTAATTAGACAACGAAGTGTTTTAATTAAACCGAAATTGTACAGTTTCCAGGTTTTATTTGTTAGACGTCATTTGTATAAATATAGTTTGTGTGATGTACAGGCGTACAATGATGGTGATTTCCCACAAATGACCTTTCGAATCAGATCATCTAAAAAAAAAAAACAATACGCGATAAAAAAAAAAACATGTAAAGGACATTAAATCCATAACATGAGAGTAATGTAAGCCTCGTGGAATGTTGAAATAAAAACGTAGATATCTAATTTAGTGTTTCAGGAATAACCTTCATCAGGTACACTCATAGTCGAAAGTTTTGAAAGCCAATACTTGTTTTAAAGTTTTGGGAGCAAGTAAACCAGATGGCCTTAACAGGATCGCCAAAATCGGTTAAGGTCACCTATATATGTATGAGAGAGGAGAACTTCAATTAGCTTGGAATACAGTTCAATTACCGTGAAAGATCTGATAGTCGTTGATTACAATTTGTATACATAAGTAAAACATAAATTGTGTCTTCTTGATTTCGTGGATACATAATTTCAACCAAGCATCCTCATATAAAAAATATTGTGCTATTTATTACAGTTGTTGCCGTAATTAAAAAAGAACTATTTTGTGCCGTTTGATTCTTATATTCGTTGAGTGGTTGAGCCATGAAATACACGAAAATGGTTCGAATGAAAGGTATTCAACGGGCATTTATACAGTACATATACAGTAAAAGTGTTTAGCAACTGTCTTCTTGTCTTGTTTCTGCAGATGTCAATTGTGTAGCAATGTGATAAAAATACATACAATATATATCCATTGTATCCACACACGGTATATGAAAGGCATGCGATATAAGCTTTACAAAATGCAATAAAGATTTGTTTTATTATTAAAATTAATATTCTCTTCCATCAGACATAGGTGATCTTAGCCGAAGTTGACTATCCTGTTAAGGCCTGTGGTTGTTTTGCTTCCAGAGATATTAAATTTGTTCGGCTTTCCAATTTTTCGACGTTGACCGTAGCTGATGAAGGTTATTCCAGAAAAGCGTCGCATGCACACTAAATTTGATATCTACCTTTTTATTATAGATATAATCTGTCTTTCAACTACCAACGATAATTATGCCCACAAGCCCCTCTATAAGTGTTTTCTTTCCAGAGGACAAATTACACTAATGTAAATTTCCAGAGGACACATTACACTAGTGTAAATTTCCAGAGGAATTATTGCACTGGGTTATTTTTTCCATGCTCACACTAACCCTAACCGGAAATTCTACACACCGGAATAAAAGTACGCTTACACCTCCTTCTGCTGGAACAGATTTTCAGTTTTTAATTTGTCTCATTTTATTTCCTATTATTCATGAATAATGATTTATATTCCTCATTATTTTTATTCAATTAATCATATTATTATTACAGTACATTTTTATTAAGGAACTATTTATTTCAATCATTTAAATATATGCAAATTTTCAGTTTCAAAGACAATATTGTAATTCTGTTTTTGACCCCCATTCCTTGAACTCAAGTCCTAATTCAATTGCTATATAATTAATGACTATTTTATTTACATATGAAACATTATCATTTAAATGTACGTTTTGAAAGTTTAATTTCATAATAGAACTGAGTTGTGACTCATAAAAATTTAATACAATGTAGTTTTATATGTCTGTGTAAAACATTTAAAAGAGCTCTCATTTAGCCTATAACCTTTACTATACAAACTAGTTTTACTATTGATTAAACAATAAAATGGAAAAACACAAAATATCACATTATCACATCGCAAGTTCATATAGGTTATTCAGCTTATATAAATACTAAACTACAAAATAACAACAAGAGGCTCCATCGCGTGTGTAGGTAATAACCTGGTCTATATATTTCTTAAAAAACAGTTCAGATTGATGATTAATTAATTTATTTATTTATTTATTCACCAAATCTGTTGATTATTACCATCATAATACAGTGTAATTCTCGTCCAGATCTGGACTTGCTGTATCGTAGTAAAACTGTCTGGGGTCTACACTTCGTACTGGTATACCACAATTGTCCAATCAGAGAACTGTATATATAGAATACAATGGTCGTTCGTTTTTTAATACAGGTACAAATCAGATTCGAGTGTAAATGTAAGAGGAGTTTGAAAATACCAGTAATCAGAATCCGTAAAACGAAGAATCGCAAACAATACAGAAAAGGAACAAAGGCAAACAACGATCTACAAAACACTATACAGAAAACTAAAGATCGTGCAACACGAACCATACTAAAAACCGGGGTAAACTCAGGTGCTCCGGAAGGGTAAGCAGGTCCTTATCCACTAGTGGCACCCGTCGTGTTGCTCCAGTTACAAACCCTGTGATAATTCATGATCTATATACACTCCGACAAAAGTTAAGCACCACCCTATATTTTTATCGATATATTTTGTTTACATCAATACTGTTAAAACAATAAAATAGATATCACCATTTTTCTTACACTTCTTAAAAGACTACACCAAGGGCTCTAAAATAACCAATCTACGAAGTATTTATCATCCTGAAAGACGTGACTATGACGTGGCAAAAATGGGGTTCAAAACAGGCGCTGGAAAAACGTAAAACCAGTTTGTCTTTGATGGAAGTTTTTAACATTGCATTAAAATGCAGTCTTCAGATTTTAAGAACTTTTAAATGCATCTATTGTGCGTATGTGTAAGGCATACAAATCAATAACGAGTATATCCACCGCGTTTATTGTGAAGTTCTGTAACACGCCTCGTCATGATTCGCACCAGACGCCTAAGCCGTTCTTGGAGGAACTGTTGCCACTCCTGTAAGATAGCAGTTCTTAATTCGTCAATATTTTGACATTTTGGATTGCGTTGGTTAATTTTTCGGCCAATCAAGTCCCATACATGCTCTATAGGGTTCATGTCTGGCGACATCGCAGGCCATGGAATTGTCTGAACAGCCTCTTCCTGCAAAAAATGTTCGGGCTCTATGTGGCCTAGCGTTGTCCTCCATGAACATTAGCCTGTCAGCCAACGCATGATTGTCGAAATGGGGGACTACGCGTGGTGCGAGCACATTGTCACGGTATTTTTGACCTGTCAGATTACCATCAAGAACGTACAAGTCCAACTTACAGTCAAAGGAAAAACAACCCCAGACAGTTACACCCCCACCCCCAAAAGCAGTTGTCCTGAAATGAAGTGTTTCGTTAGCGCCAAATCCTTGAACGACCGTCGGTAGGTCGTAACAAAAAACGACTTTCATCAGACCAGTGGACCCGTCTCCATGTGCGAATAGTCCACCACAAATGATCATGTGACGAGTCAAATCGAGCATGGCGATGACGTAATGTCAACTGTTGACGTTTTATGGGTCGTCGCGCTCGCATTCCCTGATGGTGGAGGGGTCTGATTACAGTGCGTGTGCTAATGTGGCCTCCAAACGCTAAATTACCACGAAGTGCACCAGCTGTACTGAACGGTCGTTGCCGCGCCCGTCTGGATATTAGCCGGTCCTCTCTCGGCGTCGTTTTGTGAGGTCTACCTGCACGTGGACGGTCAGTACCATTCCCCGTTTGACGAAAACGCTGAATCAGTCGTACAATGATGGAATGGTTAACCCTGAAGTGGTCTGCTACCCTTCTATGGCTAAAACCACCGTTATGCATGCCAACAGCTTGCCACCTTTCTGGTATGGTTAATTTTCGCCGCACCATACCAAACCAATAGAAAATGAAACTTAAAACTCTACACAAAAAAAATCAGCTTTCGTTCGCAAACACAAATGTTGAAAAGTACACGTGACACTTTACACACCCTGTCATATACACATAATTAAAAATCGATCAATAACCCGTTTCTCATGTAAGTATGTGTGTATAGGTAACGAAAACAGCAAACCGATTTGAAATAAGTTCATTATTAGAAAAGATATTATTGAAACAAGTCAGGTGGTGCTTAACTTTTGTCGGACTGTATATATTAATATCTTTCATAATTTAGGCTTTTCGAAGTATCAAATAAGAAAGAACAAATTCCTATTTATTTTATAAGATATTTCTTTAGGTTTTATTGTTTCTCATGGACCCCTCACATTTTGGACTTAACATGTCTTAATCTTGGAGATTGAGTAAAGATACAAAATTTGCATGTTACTTCGTTCACAAAAGAGTTCATGTTCAATCAATCCAGTACATCTCAGAATATGTCGATGAAGATCATTGATGTCCTGTGTAAGTTTGAAAATTGACAAATCTTGCAATGTCATTGGTGACTAAGCATTTTCCTCAAGGGTTCAATGATGAAATATGAATTCAATAATAAAAGCAAAATGGTCATTTAAGTACAGTGGAGTCAAAATCAACAACGGTAGTTTCTAACAATGAAATGTTTTAATGTTTCTATATAATAATACACGGTAGAGGTCATCCACAGAAAAACGCTATGGTCCATCGCACCTACTTCAGTTTTGCTTCTATCTGATCAGAATGTTATTTTTCTTTGTATTGTCATATGGTTTAGTATTCAACTTTACTGATAGTATTTACCTTTCTGGAAATCTGGTTTTAATTTTTTCATTCTTTTTAAGTATATTGGAGCATCATACTTCATTTATACTAGGTCTATACTAAAAAAAAATAACAGTCGAATGAAACAGCAGATCAGAATCAACAATAGTGAAGTATTAAATCTACCTCTGAATAAACACAAAAAGACTAGTGAAATATAAAATCCCAATCTGGATAACCAAAGCAACCCAAGTGAAACATCAAATCAGAATCCAGATACATGTTGTAAACAAAACAATGCCAGTGAAACATAAATCCCAATCCTAATAAACAAAGCAACACAGATGAAGCATACAATTACAATTCATAAAAACAACACAACGCCAAAGAAAATTAAAAGTCCATAGGGAATGAATGAGGAAGAGCAAGACCACGTGAAACCTAGTGAGATTTGTTTGCTACGAAATGCCTGGTAACTCCTACCCTAGACATGTGTATATTGCATTAATCTATAAAAAAAAAGCATTTTCTTGACAAATCTTGCAATGTCATTGGTGACTAAGCATTTTCCTAGTAAGTAACCCCAAATGCTTAGTCACCAATGACATTGCAAGATTTGATATTCTGAGATGTACTGGATTGATTGAACATTAATACAAATAAAAGTATATAAAATATGGTTTCTTTCTAAGACGAACGAAGGAACCCCAAATTCGACGAGACTTTTTAATAAAGGTTACAAAATACAACATAATAACAATAAAGGTCAAATAAATTGATGGTACCCGGCGTGAAATCTGTATACCATAGGTCACTTAAAGAGAGAAAGATTCACCCTGGAGTTCATGTTGGAAATATGTATGAAACATTCATAATATGTAAATATAGAACAACAATAAAGCGTTGGTCCTTTACTTTGATTTGTAAAGTTGGGTACTCTCTAGTGTTCATTTACATTTCTATCCATTCTTGCTAATCCTATGTTTTGTAGAATCTAGATGAAGATTTGTCTGTAAGATCTTGAAGCTAAAATTTGTACATATGGAAAAACAAAGTGAGAGGACACCTTGTCAGATGAACACATTGCCAGTATGTTACTTGTAATTTTTTCACTTCCAACAACAGACTAACTCTATCGTTGCGATCAGTTTTATTGGTGGAGGAAACCAGAGTATGCGTAGAAAACCACTGACATGCTGCAAGTCACTGACAAACTGTATCACATAATGTTCTACTGGATACACCTCGTCAATAGGATTCAAACTCACAACTTTAGAGGTGGTAGGCACTGAATGCAAAGGTAGTTGTAAATCCAATTACCATAGGACCACGTCCACGACGACGCCTATATCAGCTCGTCAAGTAGGAATCAAACTGTCAACTTTAGTGCTTGTAGGCAATGGTTGCAAATGCTGTCGTAAATCCAATTACCATAAGACTACGTCTACGGTGGCGCCTATGTTGGAACGTGGTTAAAAATTTAAATGAGCAATCTATTAAGTAAACAAATACAACCACATGATCTACGTAAATATCTAATGATGACGTCACAGTGTTTTTTTCTGCTATCCCTTACAATATTAACAAATACATAAAATAGTGTAATTAACATGGTTCGATTATTTAATTATATAATTAGAAATAAAAAAGTAATTCCGTCGACTAAAATAAACAAATGATAAGAGTACATTTGATTTTATCGAGTTTATTTGTTGACAATTTTCTAATTATGAACATTTGTTGACGACGTAATTATTTTAATTACTCTCTCGTCCTTTCGTTTTAACAATCAACTGTTTTCCGTTCAAAATTATGATAACGTACGGTCTAGAATTAGATTCGAGCGAATATTCTTTTAAATATTCACTACGTCATGTAGTCAATCATGTCGAATTTAGCTACATCGAAATAGTCTGTATCTAAATACTAAATATATATGATTCCCCAACATCTGTAAGTTCTCATGGCTATTTATATATTACG
>MJUT01051978.1:291947-315807 GCA_002080005.1 Gigantidas platifrons
ATTAGGAAAATTTATGATTTTAACATTGAAGTCGTCTCGTTTATCATAAATTTTAGTACTGAGTTGACTACTGTCGTCAAATTCGAGGTATAAGTCCAAAAATGATGCGGACGAAGCTGTATATGTGGTCTCTTTAATTTCCAGCTCTGAAGACAAACAAAACAAAACACAGAAATCTTAAAAGATTCTTAATTTGTGCTTATGCAAATGTTTACTTGTGTTGCATAATCCATGTACACATGCTTAAAGGAAATTGCTTTCCTTGTGGGAACATTGCGCATAGAAATATGATATAGTCCGCTTCGGGGTCGAAACCCTTCGGATTTGCAAGGGTAATCAAATACACAACCCCCTTGAATGCCGTGAGTGAACGTAAACTACAACTTCCGACAGCTCTTATTGAGCAACGATTTGTGATGAGTGGATGTTTGGCGACTCTTTTTCTTTTTTTTTTCTTTGCGAAAATTTCAATTCCTATCCCATATTACATTATGTATCATGGTTCCTGTAGAATACTAAATGTGCACTATCTTGATCAACTCACCGCCACTTTTGTTATCTACTATATAAGATTAGTAGGTTTGTTCTCGTCATGCATATAGCTGAAATTGTGTTCCCTTTATATTAAACAACTATCCATCAATCCAAGTTTGTCGTAACCACGACAATGCTTCCATAGCTTTGTCTTCGTTTGTGCAATGTAGTAAGAAAGATAACTCTTTTATAATTTTCAGCATAAGAACGAGTGGCTACAATATTACAGATAGCAAAGCCTTCAATGTCGAACGAGTGATAGTAATAGTAATTTGATAAATATTTTATAGTATGATGTTATCCTTATGTTAAGTATTTAGTTATATTGAACATGGAGAAATATCAACACTTCCAAATTAGAGCATTTCAAGTCTGTTTAAATTACAATACACAGAATATCTAATTAATATTACTTTCACACGCAAGCTTGTGTGACAAATTGACAGGTTGAGAGTTGGAACAGAGTGAATGAACAATTGAGGGTTGTTAGGGAGTTGTTGAATATGTAATTACTGGTTCTGACGTTTAATGATTATTTGATTATCGTGTTCGTTATATTATTTTCAAATTAAAAAAGCCTAAAAAATTAATGGCTTTTGCTTAATCAGAGATTTATGATTTACGAGTTCGATATGAGATTTTTTTCCATTTACTTCATTTTATATTTTACTTAACTTATCCTCTTCATCCACGATGGCCATAAAACATCAACGTTTGAACGTTACAACAATAAAATTAGAGTGGGATTTTTTTTCTTTCTTATTTTGATACCGCATCGGTGGTGTAATGAATCGCGTGCTCCCCTCGAGTGCCGTCAATCGTGGGTTCGAGCTCCGATCAGGCCAAACCAAAGACTATAAAATTGGTATTTGTTGCTTCTCTGCTAAGCACGCAGCATTAAGGAGAAAGGGCAAAGACTGGTTGGCTCGGTATCTACGTCTACGGTGGCGCCTATGTTATTTGGAACGTGGGTAAAAATTAAAATGAGCAATCTATTAAGTAAACAAATACAACCACATGATCTACGTAAATAGCTAATGATGACGTCACAGTGTCTTTTTCTGCTATCCCTTGCAACATTAACAAATACATAAAAAAGTGTAATTAACATGGTTCGATTATTTAATTATATAATTAGAAATAAAAAAGTAATTCCGTCGACTAAAATAAACAAATGATAAGAGTACATTTGATTTTATCGAGTTTATTTGTTGACAATTTTCTAATTATGAACATTTGTTGACGACGCAATTATTTTAATTACTCTCTCGTCCTTTCGTTTTAACAATCAACTGTGTTCCGTTCAAAATTATGATAACGTACGGTCTAGAATTAGATTCGAGCGAATATTCTTTTAAATATTCACTACGTCATGTAGTCAATCATGTCAAATTTAGCTACATCGAAATAGTCTGTATCTAAATACTAAATATATATGATTCCCCAACATCTGTAAGTTCTCATGGCTATTTATATATTACGGAATATAGTTATTGTTTTTTAATTCCCTTGTTGCAACATAATATTAAAATGGACGGATGTATGTGTTATGAATGTGTTACGTCACTTTAAACAATAAGTCGATGAGATATTTTATCATATAAACATATCTGGTCACGAAAGGTTATCGTAGGTACATATATTATCAACTACCATACAATCACGACAACGACGTCAAATCTGTTAGAATGACAGATCATGTTACACTATTTACCGGAACTGCTTACCCTTCCGGAGCACCTGCGTTCACCCCGGTTTTTAGTGGGGTTAGTGTTACTCGTTTTTTAGTTTTTTGTGTATGGTTTTTAAATAGTTCTTTGTCCTTTTTTCCTTTTTCTGTTGGCCATTGTGTTGTCTGTCCTTCGATTTACGGATTCTGATTACCCCTTTGGTATCTTCAAACTCTTCTTACACATTTAAATACAAAATTATGAAATGGGTGATAAAGGTTGTTTATTTCCTCATTCTTTATCAGCATTATATAAAGAGGTCGACATCTTATTTAGTGTGCATGTCCGCAATACCTGAGCAGGGTAGCCGGACGTAAAACCCTCAAAAACCAACCATTTAGTGTGCATGACATGTTTCTTGGCCTACATTTCTTCAGGTGCACTAATAGTCAAATGAATGAAAAGCCAAACTATTTCAAAGTCTTTGGCAGCAAATAAAAATGATATACCTTAGGGATATTAAGCTGATAGGTTAAATAAATTACATTTAGAAATTGAAAATGTTAGACATAAGTATATCTAATGGATAATGTCAGTACCGACGTAATGACAACTGGGCGGATGATACACCAGGAACTTATAGATCACCAGCAGATACATCAACTCGGAGATAGTAATTACAAAGTAGATATCAAAATTAGGGCACATGACACTGTTCTTGAATAATCTGAATCAGGTGCGCTAATAGTCAACTTTATATAATAAAAAAAATAAAAAAAAAAAAAAAAAACCTTCTGTGAATCGCATTTCATTGAACTGAGATTTAGTTTATCCCATTCTGTATGGGTGTACTTTAGTTCTGTGACTACAATCAAATATACACCTAACCCTACACAGAGGACATACTATTGTGAACTTTTCATTCATAGGTAGCACAATTCTAGCAGCTAAGAAAACCGAAGGAGCATTCATGAATGGAGAATTCAGAGACACTGGCAACATTGGGCACACAAGAAACAGGACGAATAAGGGTAATAACAAAATTACTGAACACCGAGCAATCTTATAAAGGGAAAGTCAAAACTCATAAATCAATAAACAGACAAAATCAGTCAACAACCGGAAAACTAGGAAAACCGCAATGGCCCTGACTTGGTACAGGCATTTCTAAAGAAATGGTGGATTGAATCAGATTTTACGGCGCCATACCTCTCGCTTTCATTACGGTTCAAAGGTTCCGGTTGTTACTATAAGATAAGATAAGATCAGATAACTTTATTTGAATTCGGTTTTTGTATAACAATAAACACAAGCTCTCAGGAGCTTTTTACCGAATTTAAAGAAAACTATAACAGCATTTATAACAATACTGGAACAAAATAGGTAAGATAGTAGTCAACACAGTACTAATTTCAGTTAGGAGGGTATCTAATATATAATATATCTAATGAACCATCTGTTATTGATTTTATTACATACTTGGCCTTTAAATATTTTAATAGATTTAAGATGATGTCAAGTGATAGATTCTTACATGCAGTTTTTGAAGTTGATAAAGCCTTATTTGATGAAGGGCACAGATCATGGTTTGCCTTTATTGATAGCTCTTTAAAAAAGTTTAAACTTGATAAAGATGATATTAACATAAAAACTCTATTAGCATCTTTTAATGATTGCTACGAAGAGAACATTAACAAAAAACTTGAAGATTTGTCACTTAAAGAACATGATAATAAATTATTTTTCTTTAGTAATATATATCAACATTTTCAGATACAAGATTACCTATCTTTCAATCTCCCAAACTCTTTAACAAATAATTTAACAAAATTGAGAATCAGTGCTCATCAACTACTTGTTAAGAAAGGGAGATATTTTAGACCAAAAATTGAAAGAAAAAATAGACTATGCACCAATTGTAATGAATTAGAAGATGAAGAACATTTTCTTTTATACTGTGAAAAATTCAAAGATCTACGTTCTAATTTATTTACAAAAACGAATATACAAATCAATGATCTGTGTCCTAGAAATATATATTCTACTTCTGTATTGAATAAACTGTTGAATCCTACTTGTAAGGATGATACCATTTACATATGCAAATTTATTTCAACATGTTTTGAAAACAGATAATTCATTTGCTTTTAATGTGATATTCTTTTCTTTATATGCATTGTATACATGTAGGTACATTGAATTTAACGTCATGTTAACTGTGGGGATGACACCGATATTAATGTTGGTTTTTCTAATAAAGATTTGTATTGTTGTATTGTATTGTATAATAACTATGAGTCCTTTGAAGTATTTTAATTACCACAGTAAATGTCAAAAATATGTTTACGTCACACATTCACAAAAAACATTTTTGACATTGTATACCACGTATATTAAATCCTTATCTTTATACATTTTCACTCTATGAAAATGCATCTTTCACCATTGTATCTGCAGAGACAGAATAAATTTCGACAAGATCTTGATATCGGAATATAAACTTTTTAAGAGATCGAATAAGGCAAATCTGTTTATAGCCCTGGTCCAGTAGCCTGTTTTTCAGATAAAGATGACGTTTAAGAAATCTGAATAATTCGGTTATTTCGAATCATGTCAATTCCGACCACGTTCCGCCTTTTTCGTGTCTTGACGTCTGAACAAATAGGCAGACGACTTCCGGTGTGTACGCTATTACTGTGACAACGTCAGCATATCATAGTCGTAGATGCGGTAGATTATAAGTAATTGTAATATGGAGACGCCAAGGAAACTGCTGAATAAATACTGGTGTTCGGTACCCCACTATCTGTCTTATATAAGAAATATATACATAAAGGCAGATCGTTTTCCTTTCATGATGCTGATAGCCGCAAATAAAGAAAGAAAACAAATTGAATGTTAAAGAATTATTTGTCTCTGCGTTGAAGTCTTTGATACAAATAAAATAATTTAATTGATATCTGTCTTTTACAGAAAAAGTTAAGATATTTTTAACTTGAGAATCGAATGTTAAAACGGCCATATCGATTGGGGTTTTTGTTGTGTACATTGACACCGGAAGCTCAGGACCAGCAGTTCCATCGAAATCACGTGATCTGGCAGACGAAAATAACAAAATTTTGACGGAATGGAAATGATTCGAAACAACCGAATTGCTACTGGCCCTTGCATAACGAATCAATTGCGAGATGTAAACACCATATGCAGGAGAAGCTGGTATATTGCTGCACATATTAGGAAAATTTATGATTTTAACATTGAAGTCGTCTCGTTTATCATAAATTTTAGTACTGAGTTGACTACTGTCGTCAAATTCGAGGTATAAGTCCAAAAATGATGCGGACGAAGCTGTATATGTGGTCTCTTTAATTTTCAGCTCTGAAGACAAACAAAACAAAACACAGAAATCTTAAAAGATTCTTAATTTGTGCTTATGCAAATGTTTACTTGTGTTGCATAATCCATGTACACATGCTTAAAGGAAATTGCTTTCCTTGTGGGAACATTGCGCATATAAATATGATATAGTCCGCTTCGGGGTCGAAACCCTTCGGATTTGCAAGGGTAATCAAATACACAACCCCCTTGAATGCCGTGAGTGAACGTAAACTACAACTTCCGACAGCTCTTATTGAACAACGATTTGTGATGAGTGGATGTTTGGCGACTCTTTTTCTTTTTTTTTCTTGGCGAAAATTTCAATTCCTATCCCATATTACATTATGTATCATGGTTCCTGTAGAATACTAAATGTGCACTATCTTGATCAACTCACCGCCACTTTTGTTATCTACTATATAAGATCAGTAAGCTTGTTTCGTCATGAATATAGCTGTAATTGTGTTACCTTTATATTAAACAACTATCCATCAATCCAAGTTTGTCGTAACTACGACAATGCTTCCATATCTTTGTCTTCATTTGTGCAATGTAGTAAGAAAGATAACTCTTTTATAATTTTCAGCATATGTACGAGTGGCTACAATATTACAGATAGCAAAGCCTTCAATGTCGAACGAGTGATAGTAATAGTAATTTGATAGATATTTCATAGTATGATGTTATACTTTAGTTAAGTATTTAGTTATATTGAACATGAAGATATAGCAACACTTCCAAATTAGAGCATTTCAAGTCTGTTTAAATTACAATACACAGAATATCTAATTAATATTACTTTCACACGCAAGCTTGTGTGACAAATTGACAGGTTGAGAGTTGGAACAGAGTGTATGAACAATTGAGGATTGTTAGGGAGTTGTTGAATATGTAATTACTGGTTCTGACGTTTAATGATTATTCGATTATCGTAATCGTGATATTATTTGAATTAACCCGGTTTTCAAATTAAAAAAAAATTGTACTGGCTTTTGTTTAATCAAAGATTTATGATTTACCTGTTCGACATGAGATTTATTTTTCCATTTACTTCATTTTATATTTTACTTAGCTTATCTTCTTCATCCACGATGGCCATAAAACATCAACGTTTGAACGTTACAATAATAAAATTAGAGTGGGATTTCTTTTTCTTTCTTATTTTGATACCGCATCGGTGGTGTAATGAATCGCGTTCTCCCCTCGAGTGCGGTCAATCGTGGGTTCGAGCTCCGATCACGCCAAACCAAAGACTATAAAATTGGTATTTGTTGCTTCTCTGCTAAGCACGCAGCATTAAGGAGAAAGGGCAAAGACTGGTTGGCTCGGTATCGGGCTAATATGTCGAAGTGGTGCGCTATGTCTATCCGCGGACTGTTGTTTCCGTGAGCTAGCATTATAAAAATCCAACAAAGCGTGTTGGTCTAATACAAAGCGGACATCATCAATTTATTATTAAAATGATTTGTTCTCGCCATGATATAGCTGCAATGTTGAGGCGTTGGCTTTAAACAACAATCACTCACTCACTCTTTATTGATTTAATCAGCGATCCTACCTCTGACAATATATCTTTATCTGTTCCCTCCAGGTAACCTTTTATTCATATTCGGTTCAAGCTCTTTACTCCTTCTTACAACCGCCATGATCTGATATTCCACGATTATGCATGATCGCCCCTGATTGGTCATTTGATTTTAATTAAATTTACATTATATGATCAAAGTTTCTGAAACATTAGAAACAAAACTGTGGCATGATGTTCATAAAGAATTCGGTTTAAGTTCTAACACTTCGTAGACTTATTAATGTTGAAAAACTTATTCATACAACTCCAATTTACCAAATAATAGTAGAGTCTTAACCTTTTGTTTTCTCGGATAAAACATTTAGCTTTCTGTGAGTTTTTACGTTGCTTGTTCGTTTTCTTTGGCTCTGCTTTCTTTTTTGTCCATGTGGTTGTTTCTTTATATTAATTCACTTTTATATATCATTTGTCTATTTTAGTGTAGATTTACTTGTTGAAAAACTTGTTGTCAAACTCTCAAACACTTCGACAACGTTATGTTCACATGTTGCGAAAACGTTGTCGAAGTGTTTGAGAGTTTGACAAATTGTTGAACGATGGACACACCGTTGTTTAGCGGACATTTAGGGGCATTCGACGCACTATCACATTTAATGTTATCCTTGCAATAACTAATGCTATAAGTAAAAACATACCTTCAAGCGTCACACAATGGCTTCCATTTATGACGTTCATTCACCCCCCNCCCCCCCCCCCCCTCTCCTTTTGCGATTGTTAAAAATCATTGACTTAATAGTTTTGTAAAATTTCTAGATACAAACTATAGAAACAGAAACATTTCAGAAGAAACCTTCACTGTGTTGCAAGTTGTAATGGAATACTGAGGATCGTGGGTTAGACACACATTATAATCATACCATAGACTGTACAATTGGTAAATTGTTTGCCTACAATGCACACAATATTAAGAAGAAATACCTAGTTGGCTTGGTCAAGTCCGACTGTACAGACATGTCTACTCGTAGAGTGCTGTTTAAGCGAGCTAACACTATGAAAATCCAGTTTAGTGTGTCTAGTACAAAGTCGGCATCAAAATCGTCGTGTAAAAATGTAGCTTGTTTCCCTAATGATAATGATAATGATAATGACATAGTAGACTTCCCGTTAAAGACCAAGAGGTTAGTAATTTCTTTTTGTCTTTTCCTGTTGAAACAAAAATCCCATCCACTTTCCGGTCCTCATTCATGACTTACCACCTGGTTTGTAACTAGAATATCACGACGGGGTGCCACTAGACTAGTAGAGCAGGAACTACTTACCCTTCCGGAGCATCTGAGTTCACTCCCGGTTTTTAGTGGGGTTTGTGTTACTCGATCTTTAACTTTATGTGTAATGTTTTATAGATCGTTGTTTATCCTTTTGGCCAGTGTGTTATCTGTCCTTCGATTTACGGATTCTAATTATCCCTTTTGTATCTTCAAACTCTTCTTCCATCTAAATCTCTAATGAGCAAAAAAAAAAGAAACTTAGATTTACGCTTTGTTTATGGCGTATATAGTCGTCAATCACAATATATTAATGATAAAGCTATTCTTTCTTATTGAAGCAAGTTAATGATGATTTATCTATCTGTATATTCACCATAGTAATACTACGTATATATTTACATTATGTACTTACAATGATCCAGAAGATATTTGCATTTCATGTATTAGTTATCTTCTTTTGAAAAGGTTTAATGACTATATGTCGACACCCTGCCGTATTATTAAATGTGACATATGTCACTTTTGTCTTCCATAAATTTCCATATTAGGTTATGTCTCCAATTGTTTAATATGTATTGGTTATATCTTTTGTTATACTTTTGATAGATATAATATATAAACACTACTGTATGTGGTTATTACTGAATAAAAGATCCCAGAAAAATTAGAATGGAGGAAAAATAATTTAATATCCAAAAATATGAACTTTCAACAACAAAAACCGACAGGATAAATAAAAATAAACGTTAGAGAAAACCAAAGGGTCTATCAAGAATGGACACTCTAGAGACAATGGCGACAGTGGGTACACAAAGAAGAGTTTGAAGATACCAAAGGATAATCAGAATCTGTAAATTAGAGGAGAACACACAACACAATGGCCAAAAGAAAAAAGGGCAACATCGATCTACAAAACATACTCATAAAACCAAAAATCGCGTAACGCGAACCCCACTAAAACATGAAGTGAAACCAGGTGCTGGCGGGTGGTATGCAGTACCTTCCTCTTATAAGACACCCGTTGTGTTACTTATATGTATAGTAAAGTCCGGTAAGAGACTTGTTGGTGATGGAGAAAAGAGAAAAATACGTAAAAAGTAAAAGATCCATGGTCATTTGCGATATGGATATTTCGTAACGGTCAACCAGATTGTGATGGCGACCGTAGAATTTTTGTGGTGATGACTTTAACCTAGGAGCAACGGAACATTGTTAGAGCAGCTGCGCTCTAAAATAGTATAAATATATGTTAACATATATAGCTTGTTGTCTTCATCTGTCATAAAGGCTTTATTGTCTGCTTATGTTTTTACCGCAACTCCCTATACATGTTTGTGTATTTGACACCAGATGACGTCCAATAACCACTCGTCTTTCCAGCAAGTAGACAAAATGCATTCCCATCAATGATATATACCGACCTTTATACGTAGGAAGTCGGGTACCCTTCGTACGTTTGGAAACACCTCGCAATAGTAGCATCATTGTGTTTGTGCACAGTGGTGTCCAACTTATGTTGTGTAGTGTTTTTCTTCGTCTTATGTGCCCTGTGTTGCCAGTTTCTCTGGATTGTCTATTTTTGATTATCCCTTCGGAATTATCTAACGTTTATTTGTTAAAAACAAAATTTTGAGTATACCAAGAGGTAATCAGAAGCCGTAAATCGAACAAGGACAAACCAATCCATGGTACAGTTTTACTTCCTGGTTGTAATCGAAGAAAATTTTGAATGGTCAACTCACTCATTATATTCAAAAGTAAGAGACTCTCTTCTGGTTGCTATGACAACACTTGTGTCAACTATTTATTACTCTTCAATATTTGCTATTTAAATATGACTGTTTGGAATAAAGCAAAAATGAAGAAGATTCATGGTCATGATCATATGGTAGCTGGATTTACAACTACCTGTACAATCAGTATCTATAATCACTAAAGTTGTGAGTTTTATCCCGCTTCATTCTGAGGTGTACTCGATACAACATTATGCGATAAGGTTTGTCAGTGACTTGCGACAGGTCGGTGGTTTTCTCCTGGTACTCCGGTTTCCTTCATCAATAAAACTAAGCGTTAAGATATAACTGAAATATTGTTGTAATTGGCATTAAACACTATAACTATAACCCCTAATCAATCACAGAAGATAAAAGTAAAGAAATGCGCATCTGTACTACATTAATATCATTATCTATGATGATTATTTGTCTCCAATAATAAAGGCACATGTTAGGGTATTGAATTTGTGCTTTAATGTTGTTATTTTTAACATACATTGTATAATGGCATAGCTTATTCGATTTAGCTTGGCGTAGAAGGTGCACAAACGTAAACATGCACATCGTTTTGTTATATCTTCATAGCAACAGATTTGTAGATAGGTTAATCTTTATTGAGTGAATAGTTTTTCATAGCCATTTTTTTTTTTCATAATCACGCCTATTTTCCATATCTTCTTAGCAACAAATTTACAGATAATTTAATCTCAGTTGAACGATTTTTTTTACCGTCATCATGGTTAGCTATGATTTACAGGGTCATTCCTCTGTCAATTAATTTATTTATAATCTCATTTTGAAATGAAAAGTGGCAGGTCAACAACTTAAGAAATTTATTTTTTCTAAAAGAGCAACAAAAAAAAAAACACACAATATATAAAATTGAACTAGAATTTGAAGTGGTAACAATTTAAGTTTTAGCATAAAATGAACCAGCATGTAGATTTATAGAAATACGGGAAAATAGGAAATAAATGTCTTAAATTTCAACAAAGCCATTTCGTTAGTTTGAATCCTAATGTAATCTACATCAATCGGATAAAAATCATATCTCTCACTTGCTCTTTTATGATATGTCGCGGCATGGGTGATCTGAAGAAACCACATTAAGGGTCACGCATGTCATGTTAATTTAATATGATACATACGGTTTATGAACTATTTCGATCAATCAGATTATTCGTAGTAAACAAATCAGTTCAATTTTAAATCATTACGCTTTCCAAGTTTCCCAATCGCCATTTTCATTGGACTGTAACATAGAGTCACGGCATGTGACCCTTTATGATCTCACACGCCGGGTTTATCAGTAAGGAGACCACACTTAAGTGAAAGATGGGGTTTTAATCAGGTTTAAACTTAACCAAGAGGAACTCTAGGTTCAGTAGCTTTCTTGTTAGCAGCAACATTCTATCAAGGAAGTCCTAATAGGAACCACAAGTTGGAAATGTTTCATGGGATATTTATAGTCTCCCCCTCCCTTCCACATTATTTTTTCAAATATTAAAGTTGATATTCATGACACCCTGTTGTGGGCTTGAGGTGCAGAAACCCATCCAGGCACTTAAGGCAGATAAAGGCCCAGGCGATACATTTGATTAAAACCCCAAGTAGGCAAGACCTTTGACGCTATGAGTTTTTCCTGGGATATTTATAGAGCCCACCCCCCTTTTTCCACAAATTTATTTTCAAATTTCAAAGTTGATATTTGACACCCTGCTGTGGGGTTGATGTGCAGAAACACAACCAGGTACTTAAGTCAGTTAAAGACCCGGGCAATAACTTTGATTGAAATCCCAAGTGGGCAAGAACAGTGTCGTTGGGAATTTTTCATGCGATATTTATATGTTTCTGTATTACCTACTTTATTCCCACCTTACTGCTGTTTCTGTATTAACAAATTTACCACCACTTTATCAGTGTGTTTATATTAAACACCGATTTCATTTCCCTGTCGTCTTTATGCTGTGACTAGAGTGGGTGTTTCATATTGGTGCTGATTTTAGAATTAGCGGTGTTGATATTCTTCATTTAAATAAAAAAAAATGTGATCTCCAGTGGTGTTTTCTTTGGACAATTCCAAAATGATGCAGCACCATGTATTCAATTTACAGCGCCATGCTACCCTCACAGTGGAAGTGATATTGCCTTTGTCAAATTTGAGAGATTATACTTTATATCAATTAGAAGTACTTCTATTATTATTATTATTATTATTATTATCATAGTAGTAGTAGTACAATAACTATAGTGTAATTGATATGTATAGTTTTAACATTGATCTTATATGACAATCAATAGTAAGTGCTCACATAATATCTTCTTTATATTACCCTCTAGAATTCATAAAATGACTCGCCATGATATAGCTGAAATATTGCTGAAGGTGGCGTTAAACACCAAATATCAATCAATCATAAAATGACGGACAAGTGCCCTGTGCACAAATACCATGTCTTACTGAATTTATGTGAAAACACTACCCAGCACGTGTCACATTGCTACTTTATTGTACAAACCGGTGTCACTAAAAACAGAAAAGTTTGAAGATACCAAATAGGTAATCAGTAGCCGTAAATTGAAGATTTTTTAAAAAATTTTATTTGTTGATGTTTTACGCCACTTTCAACAATATTTCAGCTATATCATGGCGACCAGTTTTAGTGGTGGAGGAAGCCGGAGTACCCGGAGAGAACCACCGACCATAGGCAAGTAACTGGTAAACTTTATCACATGCGGCTGCGAGTCGAGTGCACCCTTTTATGTAATTTACAAAGCCGGGCGCGAACTCATGCCGTATTGGTGATAGGCTTGTCTGAGTTGTTAGATCCAGCGACCTAACTCAATGAGCCACCCGAGCCCCGTAAATAGAAGAACAGACAATACAATGACAAAAAAAGAAAAAGGCAAAAGGACAAACAATAATCTACAAAGCACTACACAGAAAACTAAAGATCGAGCAACACGAACACTAAACACCGGGAATGAACTCCAGTGATCCCGAAGAATAAACAGTGGTTATCCACTAGTGACACCCGTCGCATTGCTCTTGTTACAAACCAGGTAATATTTCATGAATGCGAGAAAAAAAACCGGATTGTGATTATGGGAAATGGAACATATCCGTCGTCATTCGTGACACAGATATTCCGTAATAGTTAAACAATTCATGGTGGCGACCGTAAAACGTTTAAAGTGATGACATCAACTCAACCCTTGGTTCAGCAGCTTCCTTGTTAACATCAACTATATATGAATATAGGAGCGAGGTAAAATATAAATTAGGATGAAGGAAATGATAATATAATGCAGACCATTCTGGGCTGGTTTATTGACAGTGTTCTCATGGTTCTTGTAATCTTTTCTTTTAAATATTTTTTTATATTTTTCCATTAATCTGAATCCATTCATTGGTATACCTGGAAGAATAAAACATTAAAAATAATTACAGTGTGATGGAATAAGGATAACTGGAAATTATACCGGCAATAAAACTCAGAGTATAATTGGAGAGCATACTGGAGATAAATCTGGAAAGCATACTTGCGATAACTGAAGAGCATAATAGGGATAACTGGACAACATAACAAGTATGACCAGGGAACATATTGAGAATAGATAGAGAGCATACTTAGAATAGCTGGAGATCATACTGAAGATAACTGGAGAGCATACTGATAACTGGAGAGCGTTCTTAAGATAACTAGAAATCATACTTCGGATAGCTGGAAATCATACTTTAGAACATAGGAAAGTACTCTCGACAATAGAATTTTGCCTTACTTAATCATTAAGACCATGGATTTTCCCCATTGTTCCCCAAGGCAAAATTCTATTGTCTTGATTACTTTACAATGTTCTAAGTTTGTAAGAACATGAGAATCCCTGTCTTCATGATGATTCGCTCGTACTTGTTCATGAAGACAGTGATTACCACGTTCTTACATATACGAAGATAACCGGAGAGCATGCTTAGGATAACTGGAGAGCATTCTTAGGATAAATAGAAAGCATACTTTGGATAACTGGAGGGCATTCTGAAGATAACGAGATCATACTGAAGATAACTGGAGATCATGCTTAGGATAACTGGAGATAATACTGAAGATAACTGGCGAGCATACCTAGGATAGCTGGAGAGCATTCTTAGGATAACTGGAAAGCATACTTAGGATAACTGGAGAGCATACTTAGGATAACTGGAGAGCATACTGATGATAACTGGAAAGAATACTTAGGATAAGTGAAGGGCATACTGAAGATAACTGGAGAGCATACTTGGGATAACTGGAGAACATATTGAAGATAACTGGAGAGCATACTTAGGATAATTGGAAAGCATTCTTAGGATAAATGGAAAGCATATATAGGATAACTGTAGAGCATACTAAGGATAACTTTAGATCATACTGAAGATAACTGGAGAGCATTCTTAGGATAACTAGAAAGCATACTTCGGATAACTGGAGAGCACTCGTAGGATAACTGGAAAGTATACTTAGGATAACTGGAGAGCATACTGAAGACAACTGGAGAGTATACTGAAGATAACTGGAGAGCATACTTATGATAACTGGAGAGCATTCTTGGGATAACTGGAGAGCATAATGAAGATAACTGGACAGCATTTTTAGGATAACTGAAAGGCATACTTAGGATAACTGGAGAGCATACTTAGGATGACTGGAGAGCATACTTAGGATAACTTTAGATCATACTGAAGATGACTGGAGAGCATTCTTATGATAACTGGAAAGCATACTTAGGATAACTGGAGAGCATACTTAGGATAACTGGACAGCATTCTGACGATAACTGGAAGGCATACTTAGGATAACTGTAGAGCATACTTAGAAAAACTGGAAAGCATACTTCCGATAACTGGAGATCATACTGAAGATAACTGGAGAGCATTCTTATGATAATTGGAAAGCATACGTAGGATAACTGGAGATCATACTGAAGATAACTGGAGAGCATGCTTATGATAACTGGAAAGCATACTTAGGATAACTGGAGAGCATACTGCAGATAACTGGAGCGCATACTTAGGATAACAGGAGAGCATTATTAGGATAACTGGAAAACATACTTAGGATAACTGGAGAGCATACTGAAGATAACTGGAGAGCATTCTTGGCATAACTAGAGAGCATACTTAGAATAACTGGAGAGCATTCTCAGGATAACTGGAAAGCATACTTAGGATAACTGGAGATCATGTTTAGGATAACTGGAGATAATTCTTAGGATAACTGGAAAGCATACTTAGGATAACTGGAGAGCATACTGAAGATAACTGGAGATCATACTTAGGATAACTGGAGAGCATTCTTAGGATAACTGGAAGGCATGCTTAGGATAACTGGAGAGCATACTGAAGATAACTGGAGAGCATACGTAGGATAACTGGAAAGCATACTTAGGGTAACTGGAAAGCATGCTTAGGATAACTGGAGAGCATACTTTGGATAACTGGAGATCGTACTGATGATAACTGGAGAGCATATTTAGGATAACTGGAAAGCATACTTAGGGTAACTGGAGAGCATATCTAGGAAAAGGAGAGATCATACTTAGGATAGCTAAAGAGCATTTTTAAGAAAACCGGAGACCATGCTGAAAATAAATAGAGAGCATACTGAAGATGACTGCAAAGCATACTGAGGATAATTTGAGAGCATATTTAGGATAACTAGAGAGCATACTGAAGATAACTGGAGAGCATACTGAAGATAACTGGAGAGCATACTGTAGATAAATGTAGAGGATACTGAGGATTACTGGAGAGCATACTGAAGATGACTAGAGAAGCATACGGAGGATAGCTGAAGAGTATACTGAGAATAACTGGAAAACATACTTAGGATACCTTGAGAGCATACTGAAGATAACTGGAGAGCATACTGTGGATTACTGGAGTGCATACTGATGATATCTGGAGAACACATTGATGATGACTGGAGAGCATACTGAGGATTACTGGAGAGCATACCAAGGATAACTGGAGAGCATACTGAGGATTACTGGAGAGTATACTGAGGATAACTAAAGAGTACACTGAGGATTGCTGGAGAGTATACTGAGGATAACTAGAGCATACTGGGGATTACAGAGCATATTGAGGATAACTAGAGATCATACTGTGTATTACTGCAGAGCATATTGAGGATAACTAGAGAGCATACTGGGGATTACAGAGCATATTGAGGATAACTAGAGAGCATACTGGGGATTACTGCAAAACATATTGAGGATAACTAGAGAGCATACTGCAGATAAATGGAGAGGATACTGAGGATTAATGAAGAGCATGTTGAGGATAACTAGAGAGCATACTGAGGATAACTGCAGAGCATATTAAGGATAACGTGAGAGCATACTGAGGTTAAATTCAGAGCATATTAAGGATAGCTTGAGAGCATGCTGACGATAACTGGAGAGCATATTGAAGATAACCGGGGGATTATGCTAATGCTAAAACTGGCAGGCAATTGACATTTTTAATCATTTGATCATGTGGTTTATATATATATTACTACAGCCTAATACATAGCCTGATGTACATGTACAAAAAAATGTACCCGGTCGGGCGTCCAATTAAAATACAGCATGTTTTCTATGAACCATAATCTAGTAATTTGTAAGTCAATATTACCTCACTTGAAACACCAACATTGCGATCCATAACATCTTCCCCACAAATATCCAATATGGCCACAGCATATGTCACAGGTATCACAATTGAAACAGCCCCTTGATGCCGTGGCCGATTTGATAGATGAAACAGCTGTCCCAGTCAAAGTTTTTTGACAGCTTACAATCTGCAAAACTGTATTCCATAGCGGAATTTAATTATATACTAGTATATATATGTTTGTGTCACAAAAAATAGTTACATGTTATAATATAATGCTTTCTCCCATTATGACGTCATTTTAACCCCGCTGAACCAGTGGTAGAAAAATCTGTAATCCTCTAGAGGATTAAAATGTCTGACGGCTCGTGGTTAAAATGTTTAATTTAACTCTCTTGAGTGGAGAAATATCGTAACCCACGGGCAACTGAAGGAGAATCTATATACTAGTATAATATATCGCTCACTTCTCTGGTCGCGCTTGCTCTTAGTAAAGTATATACTGGTGTTATTAACATTCTGCGAGGGCAGTATTCAAATACCCCTTTTAATGTATAGAATAACTTTAAAAATGAAGAGGACATTATATTTACTTTCGATAACGTCATGATTGGACGTGAAATTGCAGTAGTGAAATGTGTGTCGTCTGCTGCAATGTAAATGGACAGCGATGTCATATGATTTTCTGTACCGTATGAAATACACAGCACAGGCAATAGGTGAGAGCGATTATTGATTTTCTGTGCCGTATGACATACACAACACAGGCAATAAGTGAGAGCGATTATTGATTTTCTGTGCCGTATGAAATACACAGCACAGGCAATAGGTGAGAACGATTATTGATTTTCTGTGCCGTATCAAATACACAGCACATGCAATAGGTGAGAGCGATTATTGTTTTTCTGTGCCGTATCAAATACACAGCACATGCAATAGGTGAGAGCGATTATTGTTTTTCTGTGCCGTATGAAATACACAGCACGGCTTCCATGAAGTGTTAAAGTACATTTTTAGCCAATCAAAATTCTACTTGCCACAGGAATATCATATAAGAAATATTGCACGCCAATGTTTGGTTACATTACATTATCTTTTCCATATCAGCTCGAGACTCAGTCGAAGGCTGATATGGGTCGAGGGATGATATGGAAAAGTTAACGTATTAATCTTTTTATCATATACTTCCGACAAATTGTTTTATGAAGCAAATAAAAAAAAATGAAATAAGTAAATGACATTATATGGAAGTTTAATTGTGTATTCAACAGAGGCATTTTCAGAACACTATTCTCAAACAAGAGCATCTCTAAGGCCATACATATTAATGGCAACCTTTACTATGAAAGTATATTGAAACATAGAAAATATAGATGTGATTATTTTGTGTCGTTTTTTATTTGCCGTGAATCGTGACGAGGACATTGTCCGTGAATCGTTTGATTCAAAATCATTTAGCGTTCTTGGTGATATAATCATCTAGCCATTACGTTGCTATGGTTTTTATTTAATGTGGTCTTCTTGGGGACTATGTTTCCCGTTCAATCCCGATTTGTCAATAGTACAGGCATCCTTACTGCCGAACTCGTCACTTTCACCGATTCTAGTTGACACGATTAATAGGGATGAAACATGGGTAAAAACGTACTCTTAACAATTTGGGTTTTAATGTTTTTTCCAGAAGTGTAGACGTTAAACACCAAACCAGAAGTGTGAAAATCTACTTTCCGTGAAATGTGAATGGTAATAAGATTTTTTCGTGAACAGTGGCGAGACCATATATCCCACTCATCTTTGTGTGTCAGTTAATATTTGTTTGGTAACTTGTCAACTTCATTATATAAAAGGTGCTTAAGACGCTTTTCGGAACTTTGAAACTGAAATATTTATAATAGGATTAAACACTATTTTTTTGGAAATTATCTATGTATGAACTCCGGCAACCCACTCACAAACTGAATAAAGTCCGAAGGACTTTATGTAAAGTTGTGAGTGAGCTGCCGGAGTTTATACATACATAATTTCCTAAAAACAGTGTTTAATCCTTATAATTCTTATTCTTGGACATCGTGTTGTTTTCGACGTTAAATACTAATAATTCTTGGTGGATTATTTTTCCATATTCCTACGCCGTAACGCTACAAAAAAGTAGTACAGTAAACGGAAATATTGATCTATAAATTCCTTTCGAATGACGTAGAATAAGTGACGATATCCAATCAGATTACGAGTTATTGATCAATTCTAGTAACAATAGAATTATTATTAAATATCTTACCAGATAAACAAACTGCCACAATCAAAACTGAAGCAAAGACTTTCATTTTCAGTCGTTCAGTCTAAAACTAATAATAAGATAAATGTTATGTATTTATATAGCTTTATCATACCCACTATTCCTATATTTTGCATGCAGCAAATAAAAAGAACATGCGCTACGACCAGAATTGTCGGCCATTAAGGATCGATGACGTACTTACTATACGTCAAAACACAGCCAGATAAATCCCATTGTACCTATACATTGTATAAGCTATATTTTTATGTTGATATTTAATTAACGTTTGGGGTATGGTTATATAAATAGATTGAACTTAAATTGACTGATACATAATATAACATCAATTTAGTCAAAACCAGGTCATAACTTTAAGTTGATACTTGTAAAGGACCCCATTGGAAATAAGCTGAATGGCTTTCATGGGCTATCCTTGGTATGAAAGTTTTCAGCAGCTACAATGAGTGGATTGAAGTTTCTGTTAATGATGGCAGTTTTATGTTTTATTTCTAAATTAATGAGAAATTTTTAAACACTTGTGTATGATGTTGAAATTTTTAAACCTAAATATATTTTACCTTTACCTTTATTTTCAAAGAAATGCTTTAATTTTATTCAATCATTTCCCTATTAATTACCAAGATTAAACATAACAAGTATACTAGAAATACCAAACAGATAGAATATTTTTTAAAAACTTTGTTGAAGACTGTCTTAATTCTATGTTAATATATAATACATACCGTCTTTATAATGAAATAAGTCAGAACAACGAAGTAGTTCAAACCAGGACGTATTTATACCAAGACATGAAGGTAACATGTACATGTATATATAATCAGGATACAACCCAGGATTCTAAGAAGTCATTAGTGGCAGACATTGATGTATTAGGGGTCGTGTTGTACCTGTTGTTAGTGAAGCACGTTATATATCAAACACAATAATAGATCCGGTGCACTATAATTAATACATGTTAAATAAGTAAGTAAGTAAGTAAGTAAGTAAGTAAATTGTATTTAAAGTCAGCACATATGTACATATAACAAATAACATGAGCTACATGAAGCTCTTAAAACCCACTATAACATATGCACAAGCAAACATAAAAAAAATTAAAACGGGCAAACACAGATAAATAAAATAGGAACACATAAAAAGCAAGTAAGAGCACATAAAAAGCAAATAGGAGCACGTAAAAAGCAAATAGGAGCACATAAAAAGCATATAGAGCACATAAAAAGCAAATAGAGCATATAAAAATAAAATAGGAGCACATAAAAAGCAAATAGGAGCATATAAAAGCAAGTAAGAGCACATGAAAAGCAAATAGGAGCATATAAAAGCAAGTAAGAGCACATAAAAAGCAAATAGGATCACATAAAAAGCAAATAGGAGCCCATTAAAAGCTGATAATATCATAAGGTAAATATCTAAAGCTTCACGTGTACATATTAATTAGGTAAAATGATAAAGTACAGTCTATGTACGATCTTTGACATGAAATAGGATATAAAAAAATCATGAACGAAGTTGTTTTAATTTTACTGGCTCTAACCGATACCTTATATATATATATATTTTACATTTGTATATAGTATGGTATACCAATAATTTTATAATGTTAGGACAGCTTGATAATATTATAATATTACCACAGTGTGGGAACGGAAGTGTATAGTAAATAAACAACTTCGATATTTGTGATGGTGTATAGCGACGATCCATAGCTTGCAGGACTGTAAAAATATTACCTCAGATAAGACTTTGTAATGGTTTTAGCTTATACAAAACAACCAAAGTTTTAATTTGCCTTACGAAGGTCCACATGTATATTTGATGCATGAAACACTGCAATAATGCTGCAAATGCAAGATAAAATGTCCAAAAAATACCACCGATCAGTAGAAGTTTGAGTGCCTGTCTTGTTTGACAGCTTTTTACAAAATATTCGAAAATGTTATGATATAGACAATAACAGTGCATTGACTTGACTTAAATCGATATACGGATGAGGCTTAGAATCGGGGAAAATGCGAGGGTTTCCCGAGCATTTTCCCAGATTCGTGCCGAATACGTATATCAACTTGTATGTCAAGTCAATGCACTGTTATTGTCTTTATACTGCAATCATTAGTGACATTAATGGATATTACTACCAATATTCAAATTATTTTAAAAGTTAGTTACCCGCCCCCCAAGAGGCCCAACTGATTTATAAATGTTATAAACGGTCAGTGACCGTTTATCACTTGTAAATATACTGTCAACGCATTTTGACTGCTCAAATAGAACGATTGCAGTATAAATTGAAATATACGTTTTTTAAGAGCCCTTCATATATACTTTTGACATGCAAAGACAGATTTTTGTAAGTTGTATCAATGCCGAGAAATTTTGGGTCAAAGATAGTGATGCAAGAATTACAGTGTATAGGTGCTTGTTGGCAATCAGATATGTAGTGGATAGTCGCTTGTAAACGCAGTGTATAGTCGCTTGATTTTCTCTTTCAATAAAATTTCATAGTTAAGTGTATCTGAAGCGTCCAAATGTTTAGCAATCAGTACTTTGAAGATCGAGAGGATAAAATCATTATATTTGGAGAAAAACTGTGGTATTTGTCAATAGAAAATATGCCGTTACTTAGGCAATAGCCAAAAAACCTGTTCTAGTGTATAATTCATAGTTTATTATATTTTGAATAATAAATTAAACAGTGCTGATAGGTTTGTAATAACTATTACCTACCCCGGTGTCTACAAAATAATACGTTTCTTTCCCCTTTACATACTCGTCCCTTCTTTGCTTGTTTTGGATCAACAGGTTTGTACTTTTTATTAACTTATAAGGGGCCCGGATGGCCCAATACGGCGTGGGTTCGCGCCTGGCTTTGTAAATTACAAAAAGGGTGCACTCGACTCGCAAGTGATAAAGTTTACCGGTTGCTTGTCCAGGGTCGGTGGTTCTCTCCGGCTTCCTCCATCACTACAAGTGGTCGCCATGATATGGCTGAAATATTGCTGAAAGTGGCGTTAAGCACACAAATTTAAATTAACACTCATTCTATTAACTTATTACTGTCAATGCAGTCAGTTTTAGGGTAAAATTGTTAAGTTACAATATATGCTAGAACTTACATGAAAATACATTTCTCATTGCAGATAGTTTCATGACGATCAGTTTTATTGACGGATTAGAAGGAGGAAGCTGTAAGCAAGTGACAAACTTTATCACACATTGCCTAAATTCCAATCATCACCTCGAACAGACTGTCGAAGCTAAAGGTAGTGGTCACAGCGACAACGACCATTCAGCAACCATGACTACCTTTAACACTCTTACTCGTGTAACAAATTGTTAAGTTACAATATATACAATCAACAAATTCAATGGTTTTAATTTCCTGTGTGTTATGCACACATTTTTATTGTCACTTTCGATTCTTTCACAAAATTGTGAAAACGTTAAATCCTCCGAAGGATTCTTATTTTTAGTCATCCAAATCCATTTTCCTGTTAACCGTTCAAAAACGTTTTCTCATCTGGCGCGGCTCGTGTAGATTATGAAGATTTCCCTCCAGCTAGGAGGGCGTTTCCGCGGGAGATCTGAGAATGATGTCGCTAACTTTGATTGACGTCGCAAGATACAAGTCTCTTATTGAATAAAGTTGCTCGTGCACCATCAGATATTTTGATAGGCCAGACTCGTTCTGCGACCTCGTCACATGGCCTACCACAATATCTGATGATACACTCGCCTTTTTGTTCAATATATGTTACATAGCTAACTTTTAAGTTTAAATATTTGGCAAGCAACTATACACAAAATTCGCAATCAGCTATGTCTTATGCGAACAAGCAACTATACACTTATCATAAAGACACCGACTATAATTAAAGGCATTTGTCAAGCATATATTGACTTAATACTTTTACATTGTATAACAGTGATATTTGTGTATATAATAGTCGCATTGTCTAGTTAAACTTTACTTTATGTACTATAATAATGCATGTTTAAAATCATCTTTTGATATTTAAATGCGACAGCTTTAGTGATCTGCAGCTGAATCTTTTACACACGGTTAAAGTAACATCTTAGATCTTGTTGAAATGATTATAAAGAAACTAAGAACACAAATATAGCGCTATATACGTCAATAATCTTTCCAAATTAAAATAAATTTGCAAAACTTACCATATTTCAAACGCTACATGTCCAGCAAGCAATGGATCGTCGCTATACACCATCACAAATACGGAAGTTGTTTATTTCCTATACACTTCCGTTCCCACACTGTGATTACTATATCTAACCAAAAAACATAATGTTACGATGCCTAACCAACAACATAATGTTACGATACCTAACAAAAAAACATAATGTTACGATACCTAACCAACAACATAATGTTACGATACCTAACAAAAAAACATAATGTTACGATACCTAACCAAAAAACATAATGTTACGATACCTAACAAAAAACATAATGTTACGATACCTAACCAACAACATAATGTTACGATACCTAACCAAAAAACATAATGTTACGATACCTAACCAACAACATAATGTTACGATATCTAACCAAAAAACATAATGTTACGATGCCTAACCAACAACATAATGTTACGATACCTAACCAAAAACATAATGTTACGATGCCTAACCAACAACATAATGTTACGATATCTAACCAACAACATAATGTTACGATACCTAACCAACAACATAATGTTACGATACCTAACCAAAAAACATAATGTTACGATACCTAACCAACAACATA
>MJUT01051978.1:316823-341580 GCA_002080005.1 Gigantidas platifrons
GAATGAAGCTTAATGAATACATAATGTCAAATTGTAATACTGACAAATGAAGCTGAAGGAATACAGAATGTCTAATTGTAACACACACGAATGAAGCTTAAGGAATACAGAATGTCTAATTGTACCACTGACGAATGAAGCTTAAGGAATACAGAATGTCTAATTGTAACACTGACGAATGAAGCTTACCGAATACAGAAGTACCACTGACGAATGAAGCTTACGGGATACAGAATGTCTAATTATAACACTGACGAATGAAGCTTACGGAATACAGAATGTATAATTGTGACACTGACGAATGACGCTTACGGAATACAGAATGTTTAATTGTAACACTGTTTAATTAAACTAAAATAATGTCTAAGTATTACAGTATTTGATTATTTTGATAAATATAAACAAACGTAAGATGAACATCCCAAACAGAAATAAAATATTTAAAAATAAAATTACAATAGGATGCGGTAAGATTGTTCTAGTTTGTTATGTGAAAGGTTATTGGTAGACACGTGTATGATGTTTTCCTTGTTTTAATATTCAAGGTTATTTAATTACACATAACAGTATATCAAAGGTCAGATGCATTTCGTGGAATAATGCGTCCTTGACAGACAATATGTTGTGGGTATAAATAACGTTAGAATATGAACTGTTTATTCGCTGTCAAACATTGTCAAGAAGCACGATCACGGTACGTACAAAAATTACATTAAACTTAAATTGTATTTATTTTTAAGCAATAAAATGCAACAGGTAAATAATTCAAAGAAGTATTTTTATTTCTGAGTGCTACACAATTATCTTTATTATCTAAATAGTTTCCTTGACTACAATATGAATAAAATATCTGTGAATGGCCATTGTGACTGAGCATATAGTAGTTGGATCAACATCTACATATACATTCAGTGTCTATCAATACCAATACGGTTATGACAGCTTACTTGGTTTATCCGGGTACTCTTAAGTGTCTTCCACTAGCAAGATAGGCAGCAAGGATTAGCTGAAATATATACATAGTCCTGTTTACACCTATGTCAACGTTATAAATGTCCATCTTAGGCAGCAGTAACAGTTTTAATTTGTAAATAAAAAGCAGTCCTTCGTAGACAGCAGTAACAGTTTTAATTTGTAAATCAAAAGCAGCTCTTCGTAGAAAGCAGTAATCGTGATAATTTGTAAATCAAAAGCAGCCCTTCGTAGACAGCAGAAACCGTAATAATTTGTAATTCAAAAGCAGCCATTCGTAGACAGCAGTAACAGTTTTAATTTGTAAATAAAGAGCAGTCCTTAGTAGACAACAATAACCGTAATAATTTGTAAATCAAAAACAGCCCTTCGTAGACAGCAGTAACCGTCATAGTGTGTAAATCAAAAGCAGCTCTTCGTAGACAGCAGTAACCGTGATAATTAAAATTTTGTAAATCAAAAGCAGCCCTTCGTATACAGCAGTAAATAATTTGCAAATCGAAAGCAGTCCTTCGTAGAGAGCAGTATCCGTGATAATTTGTAAATCAAAGGCAGCCCTTCGTAGATAGCAGTAACCGTGATAACTTGTAAATCAAAGACAGCCCTTCGTAGACAGCAGTAACTTTGATCATTTTTAAATCGAAAGCCCTTAGTAGACAGCAGTAACCGTGATGATTTGTAATTAAAAAACAGTCCTTCGTAGACAGCAGTAACCGTGATAATTTGTAATTCAAAAAAGTCCTTCGTAGACAGCAATAACTTTGATAATTTATAAATCGAAGGCCGTTAGTAGACAGCAGTAACCGTGAGAATTTGTAAATCGAAAGCAGCTATTTGTAGACAGCAGTAACCGTGAGAATTTGTAAATTTAACGCAGTCCTTCGTAGACAGCCGTAACCGTGAGAATTTGTAAATTTAAAGCAGTCCTTTGTAGACAGCAGTAACCGTGACAATTTGTGAATTTAAATCAGTCCTTTGTAGACAGCAGTAACCGTGATAATTTGTAATTTTAAAGCAGTCCTTTGTAGACAGCAGTAACCGTGACAATTTGTGAATTTAAAGCAGTCCTTTGTAGACAGCAGTAACCGTGACAATTTGTAAATTTAAAGCAGCCCTTTGTAGACAGCGGTAACCGTGAGAATTTGTAAATTTAAAGCAGTCCTTTGTAGACAGCAGTAACCATGACAATTTGTGAATTTAAAGCAGTCCTTTGTAGACAGCAGTAACCGTGATAATTTGTAAATTTAAAGCAGTCCTTCGTAGACAGGAGTAACCGTGACAATTTGTGAATTTAAAGCAGTCCTTTGTAGAGAGCAGTAACCGTGATAATTTGTAAATTTAAAGCAGCCCTTTGTAGACAGCAGTAACCGTGATCATTTGCAAATCAAAAGCAGTCCTTCGTAGACAGCGGTAACCGTGATAATTTGCAAATCAAAAGCAGTCCTTTGTAGACAGCAGTAACCGTGATCATTTGCAAATCAAAAGCAGTCCTTCGTAGACAGCAGTAACCGTGATCATTTGCAAATCAAAAGCAGTCCTTTGTAGACAGCAGTAACCGTGACAATTTGCAAATTTAAAGCAGCCCTTTGTAGACAGCAGTAACCGTGATAATTTGTAAACCAAAAGCAGCTCTTCGTAACACTGCCAAGAAAAAAGTGAAGTAATATTTGTAATTCCAAATCAATTCTACTGAGACAAAAATCACCGTGATAAGATGGCATCATCAGGGTGTTTTGTGATTCCAAAGCAATCCCTGTTTATAATAAAGTCGTGGTGATATTTTGTAGTTCCAAAGCAACCTTATTCCGACTTCAATCACTGTATTATTTTTGTAATTCTAATCCAATCCTGTTTAGGTTGTAACCATCCTCATATTTTTTAATTCAAAAAGAAATATCCGTATACAATTTAATCCCCTTAAACACAATCCTTTTTAGACCTTCGTTACCGTGATTTTTTAATTTCAGATCATCATTGTTTAAACCACAGTTACCGTGATATTTTGTAATTTCAGATCATCATTGTTTAGACCTTCTTTATCGTGATATTTTGTAATTTCAGATCATCATTGTTTAGACCTGTGGTACAGTGATATTTTGTAATTTCAGATCATCATTGTTTAGACCTGCGCTACCGTGATATTTTGTAATTTCAGATCATCATTGTTTAGACCTGCGTTACCGTGGTATTTTGTAATTCAGATTATCATTGTTTAAACCTGCGTTACCGTGATATTTTGTAATTTCAGATCATCATTGTTTAGACCTTCGTTACCGGTATATTTTGTAATGTCAGATCATCATTGTTTAGATCTTCGTTACCGTGATATTTTGTAATTTCAGATTATCATTGTTTAAACCACAGTCACCGTGCTATTTTGTAATTTCAGATCATCATTGTTTAGACCTTCGTTACCGTGATATTTTGTCATTTCATATCATCATTGTTTAGACTTTCGTTACCATGATATTTTGTAATTTCATATCATCATTGTTTAGACCTGTGGTACAGTGATATTTTGTAATTTCAGATCATCATTGTTTAGACCTGCGTTACCGTGATATTTTGTAATGTCAGATCATCATTGTTTAGACCTTCGTTACCGTGATATTTTGTAATGTCAGATCAGCATTGTTTAGACCTTTGTTACGGTGATATTTTGTAATGTCAGATTATCATTGTTTAGACCACAGTCGCCGTGATATTTTGTAATGTCAGATCAGCATTGTTTAGACCTTCGTTACCGTGATATTTTGTAATTTCAGATTATCATTGTTTAGACCACAGTAACCGTTATATTTTGTCATTTCAGATCATCATTGTTTAGACTTTCGTTAACGTGATATTTTGTAATTTCAGATCATCATTGTTTAGACCTGTGGTACAATGAAATTTTGTAATTACAGATCATCATTGTTTAGACCTGCGTTACCGTGATATTTTGTAATGTCAGATCATCATTGTTTAGACCTTCGTTATAGTGATATTTTGTAATGTCAGATTATCATTGTTTAGACCACAATCGCCGTGATATTTTGTAATTTCAGATCATCATTGTTTAGACCTTCGTTACGGTGATATTTGTAATGTCAGATTATCATTGCTTAGACCACCGTCGCTGTGATATTTTGTAATGTCAGATCAGCATTGTTTAGACCTTTGTTACCGTAATATTTTGTCATTTCATATCATCATTGTTTAGACTTTCTTTACCGTGACATTTTGTAATTTCAGATCATCATTGTTTAGACCTGCGTTACCGTGATATTTTGTAATTCAGATAATCATTGTTTAAACCTGCGTTACCGTGATATTTTGTAATTTCAGATCATCATTGTTTAGACCTTCGTTACCGTGATATTCTGTAATGTCAGATCAGCATTGTTTTGACCTTCGTTACGGTGATATTTTGTAATGTCAGATTATCATTGTTTAGACCACAGTCACCGTTATATTTTGTCATTTCAGATCATCATTGTTTAGACATTCGCTACCGTGATATTTTGTAATTTCACATCATCATTGTTTAGACCTGTGGTACAATGATATTTTGTAATGTCAGATAAGCATTGTTTAGACCTTCGTTACGGTGATATTTTGTAATGTCAGATTATCATTGTTTAGACCTTCGTTACCGTAATATTTTGTAATGTCAGATCAGCATTGTTTAGACCTTCGTTACCGTGATATTTTGTAATTTCAGATCAGCATTGTTTCGACCTTCGTTACCGTGATAGTTTGCAAGTTCAGATCATCATTGTTTAGACCTTTGTTACCGTAATATTTTGTCATTTCAGATCATCATTGTTTAGACTTTCTTTACCATGATATTTTGTAATTTCAGATCATCATTGTTTAGACCTGTGGTACAGTGATATTTCGTAATTTCAGATCATCATTGTTTAGACCTGCGTTACCGTGATATTTTGTAATTCAGATCATCATTGTTTAAACCTGCGTTACCGTGATATTTTGTAATTTCAGATCATCATTGTTTAGACCTTCGTTACCGGTATATTTTGTAATGTCAGATTATCATTGTTTTAGACCTGTGGTACAGTGATATTTCGTAATTTCAGATCATCATTGTTTAGACCTGCGTTACCGTGATATTTTATAATTTCAGATCGTCACTGTTTAGACCTTCGTTACCGGTATATTTTGTAATGTCAGATTATCATTGTTTTAGACCTATGGTACAGTGATATTTCGTAATTTCAGATCATCATTGTTTCGACCTTCGTTAGCGTGATATTTTGTAATTTCAGAACATCATTGTTTAGACCTGTGTTACAGTGATATTTTGTAATTTCAGATCGTCATTGTTTAGACCTGCATTACCGTGACATTTTGTAATATTAGATCATCATTGTTTAGACCTTCGTCACCGTGATATTTTGTATTTCTATTTCCTGTAGTGTTTAGACTGCAATCAGTATGATATTTTGCTATGCCGAAGAAACCCTGATTACATTGCAGTCATCGTGATGTTTATATAATTCTAAAGTGGTCCTGTTTAGACTGCCGTGACCATTATATTGTGTGCATCCAAAGAAGCCCGTGTTACATAGCAGTCCCCATGACATTCTGATTAGACGCTGCCGTCGTGATATTTGTTATCCTAAAGCAGTCCTGACTGCAGTCACGATGATATTTGGTATTCTAAAACAGTCCCGTTTAGACTGACGTCATCGTGATGTTTGTTATTCCAGAGCAGGTACATTGTCTAATTTCAGGGGTCCGTTGTTGAACTTGTGATTAAGCTAATCATCTGATTATCCCTAATTACATGATTCATTCCTAATCACATAATTAGTTAATTCAATGATTAAATATGATAAGTTAATACATTGATTAAAAAAGGGGTTCAGCAACAGAATTTAATCATTTAATAATTAAATAATTAATCAGATACAATATAACAACAATTGCAGTAATTCTGTTGGTAACTTATTTGCTGTATGGTAAGAATAAGTACAATACAGTGAACCAGTTTATATATATTATTTTTGTTATTTCCTGATGTTAAATGTCCTGTTATTGATAACTGTATCTTATGTTCATTCAATGAAGTGTATTGTCTTATTATTTATGTTAATTATTTAACTTAATGCGATCCTGATTAGTGGAGTTACTTTTATAAATTGTCATAATGCGGTAGATAAAGAGTATATGTGATTGTGTGATTGAAACCATGATAAGATGTTCTTATTTGGGTATGAGGTATTCTCATTGGTGATTACTCTACTGTAACTAAAATGTAGAACGGCAATACAAACAGTGTTCCATTACTTGAATTTGTGTCTAAGTCTAATGTTAGATAGTCTCTCATATTCATTTACATCCATGTCCTTTCTAATTCAGTTACATTTATTGGTAGTTTACATTTTTTTCTTTTGGTATCATTGGGATATTTTCAGTGTCGACGGACCTCTGTGAGCTGTATAATTCACCAAAGATTACAAGGAACTAAAATGAAGGCAACTCTTAAAACCAGTTAACATCAACCATATGAATACTCTTAACAGAAAGGGAAAGTATCCTGGAATTAGAACAGAACCATCATATTTCCGAATGTTTATACGATAACCAGAGACAACTACTACTAACACCACTAGGTGGATGGGGAGATTGCATGATAAAGTGGATTTAGTAGATTACTATATACATTACATCATAGACAGCTGTGGAAATCTTTTGTTTTGGACATTTTTTTTAACTACAAATGTATAGCGTTTTTCTATGTTCCTTTTTTACATACATGTACTACCCTTTTTTAAAATACCGAGGCTTGAAATATTAAACAAACACAAAAAATTGAATACATAGAAAATGGGAGTAGTCCAAATGGGAGTAGACAAAGTAGGAATACACCGATATAATACCGTACAGCAACAATGTTTATAAACAAATATTTTCTTTCTAAAGATTTAAATGTTGCACATAACCAAAGTAAGAAATTGGCGGGGATCCTGAGTTCATTAATTACAAGGAGTGGAGGATTTGGTGGTCACACCTGTTCATTTAACCATAGATCATGTAAAAATCTGTGTAAAAGATATGGATATTGGTGTGGTAAAATGTGTTGGTGTTTTAGATAAGGTATGAGTAATGTTATTGAGTAAGTCTGTCCCGATATTCATCATTCATAACTGCCTTTAGTATAGTCTGTCCCGATATTCATCATTCATAACTGCCTTTAGTATACAACAAACAGTATATATAAGCGTCTAAAATGGTTTGTAAAACAACACCGAGTACACAAAACAAAGTGACAAAGAATTAAACACTTTCTTGAATGACAAAATTTTCGTTTCACAGAGAGACATTTTCAATGTCTAATGTCGAACCAATATGTTCGACATTAGACATTGAAAAAGTCTCTCGGGGGAGGGGGTGTCGTGGTCGTGATCGTATGGTAGTTGGATTTACAACTACCTATGTAATCAGTGCATGTCACCACTGATGTTGTGAGTTCAAATCTCGATCAGGGAGAGGTGTACAACATTATGCGATAACGTTTGTCAGTGGCTTGCAACAGGTCAGTGGTTTCCTCCGGATCCTCCGGTTTCCACCACCAATAAGACTGACTGCCACGATATAACTGGAATATTGTTGAAAGTGCATGGCTTTCAACACCATCAAACAACCAAGCAATATATATATTTTGTTCTATATATGCCAATCCACATGTCAGAACAAACTAAGTAGATGTTAAGTAAAAAAGAAGTAAAGTAGATGTAAAGTAAACATGAAGTAAAGTAGATGTAAAGTAAACATGAAGTAAAGTAAACATAAAGTAAATCAGATGCAAAGTAAACATGAAGTAAAGTAGATGTAAAGTAAACATGAAGTTAAGTAGATGTAAAGTAAACATGAAGTTAAGTAGATGTAAAGTAATCACGAAGTAAAGTAGATGTAGAGTAATCATGAAGTAAAGTAGATGTAAAGTAATCATGAAGTAAAGTAGATGTAGAGTAAACATGAAGTAAAGTAGATGCAAAGTAAACATGAAGTAAAGTAGATGTAGAGTAATCATGAGGTAAAGTAGATGTAGAGTAATCATGAAGTAAAGTAGATGTAGAGTAAACATGAAGAAAGTAGATGTAAAGTAAACATGAAGTAAAGTAGATGTAACGTAAACATGAAGCTAAGTAGATGTAAAGTAAACATGAAGTAAAGTAGATGTAGAGTAAACATGAAGTAAAGTAGATGCAAAGTAAACATGAAGTAAAGTAGATGTAAAGTAAACATGAAGAAAAGTAAACATGAAGTAAATCAGATGCAAAGTAAACATGAAGTAAAGTAGATGTAAAGTAAACATGAAGTTAAGTAGATGTAGAGTAAACATTAAGTAAAGTAGATGTAAAGTAAACATGAAGTTAAGTAGATGTAGAGTAAACATAAAGTAAAGTAGATGTAAAGTAAACATGAAGTAAATCAGATGCAAAGTAAACATGAAGTAAAGTAAACATGAAGTTAAGTAGATGTAAAGTAAACATGAAGTAAAGTAGATGTAAAGTAATCATGAAGTAAAGTAGATGTAGAGTAATCATGAAATAAAGTAGATGTAAATTAATCATGAAGTAAAGTAGATGTAGAGTAATCATGAAGTAAAGTAGATGTAAAGTAAACATGAAGTAAAGTAGATGTAAAGTAATCATGAAGTAAAGTAGATGTATAGTAATCATGAAATAAAGTAGATGTAAAGTAATCATGAAGTAAAGTAGATGTAGAGTAATCATGAAGTAAAGTAGATGCAAAGTAAACATGAAGTAAAGTAGATGTAAAGTAAACATGAAGTTAAGTAGATGTAGAGTAAACATGAAGTAAAGTAGATGTAAAGTAAACATGAAGTTAAGTAGATGTAGAGTAAACATGAAAGGATTGGTATAGTAGGGGAAAAACATGCTTTGGAAAATTACAGAACATCCATCGGAAGCACTAATAGAAATTACAAAAAGTCAAGGAGTAATGATTTCATTCATTTCCTAGTCTGTATTAAGGGGGTACCATACACTACAGGGAGAAAACTCTTTAAAATCAGTTGAACGTTTTGATCATATGATGTTTGTATGCAGATTTCAAGCATCCCGGTGATCAAAACCACAGAGAGAAAAGTTGCTATGTGGCTAATGAATTCATAGCTCTGAGTCTTTTGGCATTTGTTAAAATTTTGATATTTATTACAGTGGATATATTCAAACACACTGCCAAAAAACTAAGAAAATTAAACGAGCAGATCAAATTTTACCTGAAGTGTATGGTACCACCTTAAGGGATATTCTGTATCAAGATAAAACAAAAGAAAGTAAGAGGCAACATCGAAACATGTAACACACACATACATGTACTCGTGGTTACAGTACTATATACACGGTCATCATTGTTTGAAATATATATTCAACACAAACAAGGTTAAAGCTAGCGACCAATTTCAAGGGACCTGCATGACCAAATATCTTCATTACCCATAATTCCTCCTGATAAATCTATTTGGAAACCCATTAATTCGGACAAGGATATGAAACGTTTATTTGTTAAGTGATAAATATTGGACAATATTAAGTGTTATTTTTCTAGGTAGTCAAATGATAAATACGTCTTTCCTGACTTATGCAGACATCTTTGACAAGACATTTCGATAGCTAGGATTATAACAAACTTGACTTGCCATCTGTTGTCAGTATTAATAAAGATATCTTATCATAGAGCCACTTTAAGTGCTATGTTTATCATGTAATATCGGAAAATGCAGATCCCGTTTCAGTGAAAAGAAATCACGATTGTGATAATTTTCTACGCCTGTATTAGAAAGATGCATGCTTTCAAGAAATTTCAGTCATTAAGAAGTACTCAAAGAGGTTTTATCAGATAAATCAGTGGGTTTGTCATCACAGCTTCGGAAAGTTGTTGATGTTATTACAGTTGTCATAACTTCCGTTTGTTGTTATCTAAACGACTGATGGAATAGTACAAGGTTAATAAGTGGGGCAATAGAAAGGGAAATACTTGGTGCAGTATGGCTGTCAGTGAGTTCTTATTGCTTAACGCAAAAGGAGTATATTTTTAGCTATGTAATGGTGAGAACAAGTTGCATTCAATGTAATGATGATGATGATAATATCTGCTTTGTACTAGACCAACACGCTTAGTTGGATTTTTATAGTGCTAGCGGGACAGGGTGGCTCAATGAATTAGGTTGTTGGATCTAACAACTCATACAAGCCTATCACCAATACGGCGTGAGTTCGCGCCCGGCTTTGTTAATTACAAAAAGGATGCACTCGACTCGCAGCCGCAAGTGATAAAGTTTACCAGTTGCTTGCCCATGGTCGGTGGTTCTTTCCGGGTACTCCGACTTCCTCCACCACTAAAATTGGTCGCCATGATGTAGCTGAAATATTGTTGAAAGTGGCGATAACACACCAAAAATCCAAGTCTATTATGCTAGCTCACTGAAACAACAGTCTTGTGGGTAGACATGTCGTTCCACTTGGAACAATATCCTGATTTTGAACCTACCAGTCTTTGTTCTTACTCCTTAAAGTTACGTGCTTAGTGGGGAGACAGCAAATATCAATTTTATGGTCTTTGGTTTGACTCGATCGGGGCTCGAACACACGATCTACCGTACTGAAGGCGAGTACACCAAGTGTTACGCCACGGATGAGGTAGTATGACTGTGTCTTTAATGTAAATAACTTTATGTATATGAATATGTTTGCATAAAATGATAAACAAAAAATTCCAAATTGTCGAAACAATTCCAAAATCAAGGCCAAAATCGTAGAAACAGAGGGAAAATATATCTATAACTGACAACAAGCTTAATGTTTCAAGAAGTTGTGGTGGGCCGATTAAAAAATGTTGAATCCGATTATATGTTTGCCAAGAAATTGCAGAATGTTTTTCCTTTTTTAGTATTGAGGCCAAAAACATTTAAGGTAGTAGCACGCACATATTACTTAGATACGAAAACTAGGTAAGATATGGTTACAAAGGGAAGAAGGAACAAAATATTATGACTTGTTTTGGGTGAAAATTAAGGTACCAGTTTTATAACTTTTTTTAGTAAAATTAGACTAGTTCCCGGTGGTAATTCCATTATGTTTTTATTTAAAGAGATAAATGTAAGTAAACCAATATATAGTAAAAATCCGAGACTGTTCCGAATGTATAATATCTTCTTAAATATGTCGTCCACCGAGGCCGCTGACCGTTAGACTTATTGTTTTAAGAGATACATATTGTCATATTTTAATTCAACTCTTCTCCAGCAAAAAATGAATGATTCTAGAAAATATTCTTTAAATAAACGTTAGAGAAAACCGACGGGGCAATCAAAAATTGACAATACAGAGAATGGCATCATAGGGTACACAAGACGAAGAAAAACACAAAACAATATGTGGTGGACACCACTATAAGCAAGCAAACACAAATAACGTATATATAAGACTACAAACAACTGGAGGTAAAGACGAACAGAACATCGTTTTTATGCGAAAATCGTAACGGACACCGCAACACGAAACTCAGAACTAAAAAGATGTGCTCCCGCTTTGTTTCTGATATATATAGTCAAGTCCGGTAAAAGTCTTGGCAGTGATAGAGGAAGAAAACCTCTACGTACAAGTATTGTTTTCACTTTGTTGGTTTTAAATTCACATCTTTTCTAATTAGTTCTATAAAATCCTTTTCTTCGCTACTGGTATTTGTTTTCTAAAAATCAGAATTAACGAATTAAATTGATATCAAAGAGAATCAGAACGATATCATTTTTCTATAAAATTTGAAATAAGACTGAAGGAATTTCAATTATTGAAGAATGGGCTGATTGATATTTAATTTTGAGAAAATTTCATATTTCGTGACAAAAAGATAAATAATGAATAGTTTTCTAATACCAATTATAGATTGATTCTTAAATTATTTTCTCTTCCTTTTTTGGTTCATTTGTGCTCGTGTATTGACCTCGGGGAACATTAAGGGAATTTGTTTTAGCTTATTTTTTTCAGGGTACATTAAGGGAATTTTTTTAATGTATTTTTTAATTATTATTATTTTGTATTATTTTTTTTTTATATACCTGTATATACAGAAAACCAACTCGCAGTACATTCTTAATAGTACATTGAATACCTTTTTAATGTTAAATTAAATTATGACATCTCTTGGTTTTTACGTGTGTGCGGCTATAAAAAAAAAATAATCAATTACATTTTTGTTTGATTTACCACGACGATCCTATGTGTTTAGTATTCTTGGTAATTCCTTCAATCAAGATTTATCAACTTCAAATTGTTATGAAATATTCTTAATGATTTTCTTCGTCAAAACATTTTATTCAATTTCCGTTTTATTTACACATCCAAATGTTTTATACAATTCTTAATCACCCACTGCCTGGAACATTAACTAGTATTTTCCGTTAAATGTTTTACATTTTTAAAAGAAATCTCAAAAGAATTTGTCTTTCTCTAAACGTGCGATATATAGGGTTCGTACGTTCTTGCCACTTCTTATATATCAATATAAATAATGCAGACGGCAACTTAACTTGGATAAGTTGTGTCCGATCCGATTTTACTGTATTAGACAATAAAATATGTATAAAATAAACTTGTTAGTCTGACGTTATTTCAAATCTTTTTATATAGATATAAACTGCAAAACAACTGCAAGAAACTTGTCACCAACTTCAACGGTTAGTCGCGGTATTTTGAAAACACAAAAATGACAATTAAAAATGACAAATCTGATGGAAACCTAGCTTAGCCTGGGTCGTAGACAAAATGTAGCGTTATTGGGCATATGAAGAAATATTTGAAGATATCAAAGTGGTAATCAGAATCTGTAAATCGAAGGATAGAAAACGCAATCGCCACTACACAGAAAACTAAAGGTCGCGCAACATGATCTCCACCAAAATTTGGGATGATCTCAGGTGCTACGGCAGGACAAGCACTTCCTGCTCCACTAGTGGCACCCGTTATTATGCCACAAAACAAATCTGAATAATCAAATTGAAAATAAGTTTTACATTTAGTTGGTTTCCTTTTCGGTTTTTATCAAGTTGTTTTACGCTTCATTTTGTTTTGATTTGTTTTGTTTTGTTTTGTTTTGTTTTTGTTTTTTGTTTTGTTTATTTTTTCCATTTAAATGAATTCGTAATAGATCATTTGATTCAACCTCTACAAGAGTTATATGATGTGAGGGCAAGGAACAACACTGATACAGATTGCATTTGATCATACAACATTTAATTGTTACGGAGAATTAGACTTATTTCTAAAAAAAAAATCTATTCTTTTGATGTTTTCTTTGCAATTATTTTCATGCGTTAATTACTGACCCAGGAATATCTCACACGTTCTGTGATCACGTGACAAATTATACAGCATGCATTAGTCAATTTATGTTTCATGTAATATGGTTGTCTATATGTTAGTTGTATGCCAACATACTTCCGGTGTTTAATCCCTTAATGTACCTATTATTATGTCGATATCCACATGTTTCCTGAAATGAGATTACACAACAGATGTCAAAGGATGGTAATGAAATGTTACCCTTTGATGCCATCTGCCACAAACGGTCATAACACTTTCGAATAGGAATCTCTGATATACAATATTCTGATTGGATGGTATACTACGAGTAGTAAATTAATATTCAGAACTTGTATGACCATGAGACAAGGTTTCAGTTCCTCTACAGAGGGTTCGTGTTGTAGACGTTTTGGTATGTTGTTTCTTTATGTTATTTGCTGTTTTGTGTCTGGATTGCACCTTGATTTGAAATGTTTTATGTTATTTGCTGTTTTGTGTCTGGATTGCACCTTTTTTTTAAATGTGTATTTAAGTCTTTGCATTCCATATGAAATACCGATTACCCTTGTCAAATACGCCAGTTGTATTTGAAATCGTTGTGAAAACTTCTTCAATTAAATAAAGCAAAACTTTAGTCGGTGTTTTCTTGATATACTTTTTTCCTTTTCCAGCCATCGATTGAAAATGTCTCATTATAATTAAAACAATATTATTTTCAAACTCATTATAATATTAGTTCATACGTCTTCCTTTTAATGATATTAAATCACATTGACCTCTGACCTCAGTGGTAACACCACCGACGTGGGTTCACAACACATTGACCTCTGACCTCAGTGGTAACACCACCGACGTGGGTTCGCAACACATTAAGTGCTATGGATTCCAGACACTTACTAATGGCCGCGTGCTTCATCGGTCAGTTTGCTATTTAGATGTCCAGACTGTTCTCCCCTATTGAGTCTAGTACTTACTATATAGATGTAAACTTGCAGAATGTGACCGAATGGATCAATAATCTTAACCCTAACCCATCTTCTTACTGTGTACCGATCATTTCTACAGTTCTTATCTAATGTAATCATTAAATAAAAGGTTATCCTCCCTGATGCATTGGCTATCGTGTAAAGGCCTTTGGTGTGTCTGCTCTCAAAAACTTTTAAATTATTTGGCTTTCCAATCTTTTGATGTTGAGCGTACCTGATGAAGGTTATTCGAGAAACCAGTCGTGCGTACTAAATTCGATATCTATATTTTACTTCTAATTTTAGCTCATGTGATATAATGCCATCAGTTTAGAACAAATTTCACCAGAGTAAACTTCTCTAATAAAACTTTATTTCAATTCGCTGACAAGATAGTACAACTGTCAGTCTTCCCTCTAATCTGATACATTTCTCACTTTTCTTCAAAGCATTAAATCATCATAAGTTCGCATACGATTTTTGCAATCGAAATAATCTTAAGTATTTCATTCATTACGAAATATGAGTTATTATTGACCTAAAAGAAACACTATCCAATGAACATGTAGTCGCACAAATTACGACATATGTTATATTACGACAAAATGCCGTAAAAAGGTATCTGTCAAATATGGGTGCATTTTCACGTGCATAGCCGACTCAGACAACGAGAACAAAATAATAATGAAACAGTGATCGAAAGTCTTGAAGTGTTGCAGTAATACATAAATAATTTGAAAATTGAATAAGAGCTTTTCCACGATCGTTTACACAATTTAGAACGTAAACCGTATAATATAGGTGAACCATATGCGAACTTTCAATGTTATCTTTAATTGAGACCCTTACAACAATATTACAAAACATAACATTTCTTGATCACGTCTTGGTACCTCCTTTATTTACTTTCTAATTACAATACCAATCTGAAGGAGAGTATTTATGTCGAGTTGCAGTTTTTATTTTCTGTTGTATTATATTGCCTCTTTGGTAAAAAAAAATAAATAAAAAAGAGACGATGAAATGTATTTTTTGAAATCAAAACATAATCATAAATTGCAATAAATGGATCCATTTATTTAGGTACTCAAATCTCACGCATACTGATCATCAAATATACACAATACAAACTGACTTATAATTTTCATACTGACACGTTTAATATCACATCGTATCGTCAAAACAAAATAAATAAACATAATAAATAAATATAGCGAGACGACTAGCACGGCTAGAGTTCCTGAGACAAAACAAAACTAAAATGGTACAGCTTGATTCCGGAAATTTATTGTCCTTGGTTGTTTTCTGAAGCTTCATTCCTCTGGTGAAAAGGATGACAAAGAAAGCACTGTGGACGGAGAAATCTACCTGAAAAGACAATAAATGTGAAATAATATGGAACTTTGAATAAGAGTTGATTTGACACCAATATTTTACTTACGCCCCCCCCCCTAAATTTTCGGATCTGCAACTTTTTGTTCAATTTTAAATAAGCCACAAGTTCATACGGCTACAACGGGGTTAGTGTCCCAAACGCTGATAACTTAGAAAGCAGGTATGAGTGATTGCTCTAACAATGATTTTTTATTCTAAACACGCAGCAACAAAATTATAAGACATAAAAGACAGCACATTCCTTCATCACATTTCGACCAATATATCACTTCGATATGCACTTGTTGGCATGAAAATTAGTAATATGGAAATATAGAAATAAAGTTTAGGATAAAAATAAACTATCAATAAGAGAGAACAGAACGAAACATCATTCATTGAAGCGTGAAATTAAATTAATTCCCAAGAAAAGGAAACAATTAAATAGCAGGGACTGCAACAAAACTGAAAGAGTGAGACCAGTGGGTTCAAAAAGGGCAACAACTCCTTGGAAATCGACATGTACATCTTAATTTTGTGACTAGCAATTATGGAAAATTTCCAAAATATCCGATTTTAAATGTAGATGGCGTTTCGCTAAGATACCGCCTCAAACTGCCACCTTTAAATTTCATTTACATATGGAAGGTCTCGAAGAGATCACCTTTAAATATAGTATCTACACCCAGGGGTCTTGGGGGATATTGTCTACTTTGTGTGCATCCTCTATATTTTATTTTCCACAATTTTTAAGTAAATTTGATGGGAACAACAACTGTACATGACACTCCGTTGGCTGGTTTTCTACATAGTTTTATTTTTCATTTTTTGTATGGATAGAAAGTCAGGGATCAAGGCGATCTAAAAGCATAATTTAACATGAAATCCTACGGGATACAGGTTTTGAAATCATCTTTTCCGAAACCACTGGCTCATTTGCAAGGAAACTTGTGTCTATAATAAGGATACGGGGCTTTGGGGCTGATCAAAGACATTCAAGATACATGCTATCACAGAACATATTGTAGTGTAGAACCTAATACGAAAAGGCACAGAAATATGTAACCTAATTATCGAACTGTTCCAAGCTAGTACATTTGTGTACATAAATGGTCATTCATAAGCGTTCTGATGATGTTTGCTATTTTATGACCTTATATTTTGCCTTCTAACATCTACTGTAGTTAAATGTAGCTTTAATAAAATTATAGCCCGATTTTGTAGTTATCAAGGAATGAATTGTATGGTTTGAAAAATCATTATTCAATCAACTACTTATACCAAAGCAATATGATTATATCCAGACACAAATTGTTTTGAAGTCAATGTTTTTCTGATTAAACGGCATGAATCAAAGGGAAAAATCTCCATGATGATCTTTGTTATTTCTTCCTGTTTTCAATTAAAAGAATGTTTGTCGCGTTGTTTAAATATCAGCGTAGAAATGTTGTATGTTTTACAAAACCGTTATATGTAAGCTTAAAACTCTGTGAGATTTACAACATATATGAGTATCGTTTATGTATTCTCTGATCATGGACAGTCGAGAACGCGATCGCATGATAGCTGGGGAACAGTTAGAAGATACCAAAGGGGTAATCAGAAGCCGGAAGCCCAAGAAGTACAGATAATACATTGGTCAAAAGAAAAGGACAAAAGGACAAACAATGGTCTACAAAATACCACACACAAAGCTACATATTGAGCAACACAAACTCCATTAAAACCCGGGGTAAACTTAGGTGTTCCGGAAGGGGATGCAGTTCCTGCTCAACTAGTGCACCCGTCGTGTTACTCTAGCTACAAACCCGGCGATAAGTCGTGTATGAAGAAATGGCCGGATGGTGGCTATGACAACCAAAACATATACGTAATCATTTGTGATACAGATATTACGTAACGGTTAACCAAGTCATGCAACCATTTCTTACCTCTAAATCTGTTAGTTCTATTAGCATCCTGTGTGGGGTGTACTCGATATAGCTTAATATGTTATAAGTTTGTCAGTGTTATCCCGGTTTCAGTAGCCTTACACACGTATAACACAACTCATGGCCTACTTAAGAAAGATTGCACGATTGACAATGAGAGTCTAAAATTCTTTTAAAAGAATACAATTTTCCTATTAAAGTGGATAAGGAATTTAGTTTTAAATTTTATATGTTTACATGACTCCGTGTTTTAATTGGAACTGCACATTCCTTAGCATCCAAGAAAATAGCAATCATTCTGACTTCAGCTAAAATGATATACAGTCAAACCTGCCCATGTGGTCTCCTCTATTCAGAAGCCACCTGTATTAAAAGGACACCTTTTACTTATTCTCTCATAGAGAATTTCATTTGAATTTAATATCTTTTAAGAGGTCATCTCTCTTATAAGGACACTTTGTCTTTGTCTCAAATGTGACCGCTTAATACAGGTTTGACTGTACAATGCTTTCAATTGGTTTTTTTTGTGAAAAATAAAATGCCACACTTACACATTTATCAAATCATAATTGTCTTTCATCAGATTCTTGCTTGAGGTTTTCGAAAAATCCATTTCTATTAATTAGGGTGCTGAGTATTCCAGTATCTCTCTTCCTTCTACCACTGTAATTCGTGGAAAAATAAGATAGAGCAAAAAACTTGTAAAACTTAAAGGAAAATAGTTATGATAAAAGCATTTTATTTTATGATTTGAGCTGTATTTTGAGTTTTAAAATGTCAGTACGTGCTAAATTTATTGCTAAAATCCATAAAAGCTCCTAAATATCTGTGATCAAAATTTGATTACAAATCAATTAGAAAAAAGTTAAAACAAATTGCATTATTTGTGAAATTGCACTCTAACATTTATTTATTTATTTATTTATTCTGCATATTTACACCAAACTTTTCAAATCATTTACAAGGTTGAAAAAACTTATAACAAATGTAAGCTGATTGTAAATGTAAACTTATAGGAAATGTAATCTTATAATAAATGTAAATTTAAAATAAATGTAAAATAATAACAAATGTAAACTTATAAGAAATGTAAGCTAATTACAAATGTAAAACTTATAGTAATTGTAAACTTATTAGAAATGTAAAATTATAAGAGATGTAAACTTATTAAAAATGTAAACTTATTGCATATGTAAAATTATTGCACATGTAAGCTTATTGTAAATGTAAACTTATAGCAAATGTAAACTTATAGCAAATGTAAACTTATGGCAAATGTAAACTTATGGCAAATGTAAACTTATGGCAAATGTAAACTTATAGCAAATGTAAACTTATGGCAAATGTAAACTTATAGCAAATGTAAACTTATGGCAAATGTAAACTTATGGCAAATGTAAACTTATTATAAATGTATGCTTAGTACAAATATAAATTTATTTCAAATGTAAACTTATTAGAAATGTAAATTTATTGCAAATGTAAAGATTATAACAATTGTGTAAGTAGATAACAAATGTAAGCTCATTGCAAGTGTAAACTTATTACAAATGTAAAATTATAACAAATGTAAACTTTTAAGAAATGTAGACTTATTGCAAATGTAAAAGTTATAACCATTGTAGTTTATAGGAAATGTAAACTTATAACCATTGTAAACTTATAACAAATGTAAACTTATTATAAATGTAAACTTATAACAAATGTAAACTTATTATAAATGCAAACTTATTAAAAATGGAAATGTATGAAATATATAAACCTTTTTTTAAATGTAAGCTTACTACAAATGTTAAATTATTACAACTATAAACTTACAGCAAATACAAATTTATAATAGATGAAAACTTATTCATAACAAAAAGTATTCTTAAAAAAAGATGGTTTGAAATAAAACGCTGCTGCCAAATGCTTTTAATGCTTTGCCGCATTCAAAATGATGACACACACATTATACATTAAAACCTTTCGCAACTTGGAAATTTTTAAAGTTGATTGTGGCTTTTGGACAACACTATCCATTTTTAGGCAATGGACATTTAAATACCTACATTCCGTACGGGTCAATTCTGCCATGTCCAACTATGCCATTGCCTCGCGACAACGCTATCAGCGCTTGTAATTCTGCTATCCTTTGATCTGATGATGTCCGCTTTACAAATCTGCAGTATATTAATGATGATTTTTTGTATTGCGCATAATACTTAGCCTTTTGACATATTAATTAATATATTGCTATGAAACGTCTGATGTGCGTCAAATTTTGCAGGTGGTTTTAAAGTATTTCTTTATATAAAAGGAAACGATAGTCGGCGATTCTCCAACTCTTCATTAAATTGTTCAAGGAAGTGTATTTCTGACCTGATTTTTTAAAATCATTTTCAAAATTTTAACCGTCAGAGAAACAGAAGGGGAATCAAGAAAGGGCAACCCAGAGACATACACAACGTTGGGAACAAGACACAGAGTGGTGGCACAAAAAATACAACACGGTAAGATTCTCGGTGTAACATGTGAGGAATATATTTGTAATTTGATCATTTATTATGGCTCTGCTCTAGTAAAGAAGTTTGATGGCATCACCACTATCATTTGAACACTTGAACACGTGGTGGTTGACGTATATAAACTATGAAAATGGCCCACTTGCTTTGACCATGAATAATTTGGACATTTTGTTATCACTGTTTTAGTAAAACTACAGATATAAAAACTTAACGATTTATGGAATAGTGGTAGAATAGACATTCAAAATTATGATAACGAGTTTTTCATCAAACATTCAGAATAATTTTATACGGTTTTCATTTCGACTATCAAACAACCTGCATAACTTGACACACATCTACAGCTACGTGTCATAAAACTGCTATGCTGTTCAGGAAATCGCTGCGAATGCCATAGAAAAAATATACCTACATTTCATTTGTGTTATATAGTCCATGTGTTAACATTGGAATTCCTTCTTGTAACGCGATAAGTGCTTGGTAATCTGCAATTCGTTGGTCAGACCAAGATTTCTTCACGAATCTGTTGGTATAATGTTATAGCAACATGCATATATAATAATATTTATAATATGAATAATAAATTGAGACTTGTCAAATAAAAAATTACCTTATGCGTAAAATTATAATAAAATATCTGTTATTTTAACTAATAAACGTCTTCTTTACTCTATTCCTCTGGTTCATTAGGGAAAAAAACCTATTCATTGCACTCTATATTTCGTTCCAATTTAAGAATGTAATAGGCCATTGCTATTGTTTTGCATAAGGTAATTCTCCATATGGCAACGTAGCTCTCAATACGTTGGTACATGAAACGAAGAAATGGCTTTAGTACAAACTGTGTATAAGTATATTTGATTTAATATTGTAGAAAAGTTAGTAACAGAAATAAAATACGTTCTATTCGAAGCAGTTCCTCGGCTTCATGTTATTGTTTCTCCTTCATCCATTTCTTGATTTCAAAATAAATAAGAACCATGCTATATATGTATAGTAAATGTCATATGTTTGTATCGAACAGAAAACGTGGCATGGATAATTAAAATGTTTACCTGTATTGCACGTGTATTAATCAATTTAAGGCTAAAAATAACTTATAATAACATTTCTTATATACAATTACGAGTTCTTTTACTTCTATTAGATATTTTCTATTTAATTGTGGTAAATATAGGTTTGTTAATCGCCGAGAATTACTAATAGTATATTGTGCACTTCTCATGACGTAACTGTTCTAAAGTATTGCCTGACGATAATAATAGTATCCGAGGTGATAAATGAGGGCACTATGCATTGTCAAGCAACACTGTAGAATAATTATTCCTGACAGAGAAGTTCATAATATTTTAGTTCATAACGTGACAATTAATATCATAACAAATAAATGTCAAACAGATTACAAAAAACAGAACAGAAACGACTAAGCAAACATTGCTTTTTAAATACTTGTAATCTGGTTCATGTAAAACGGACAGGTGATGTCAATATTTCAAGCGTTTGTGTGTTGGGAATTATATCTGGTATAGTTCCGTCGTTAGGTATGGATATATAGTGTTTAAAATATAGTTCATTGCGATTTTGTAATATAAAGGGTATTTTCCTATCATGAAATAAAGTATTACAATTCATTTTCTGTTCGATACAAAACCAATCTGTAATATTTGTTTAAGCACAATCATATAATTTTATATTCGATATATTATACACAGCATACATATATTATGATATAATTTTACATTCCCACCAAAACGAGACAACACGTACATTTTGCGGTACCTGGCTTGAATGTCTATCAGACCACACGCAAAACCCTGGCACCTATTGGCCAGACCCAGTCTGATAAGGGCTAGGTACTCAGATGCCTTCGCATCGGCCATTTGACGTCTTACACTGAAAACATTCACAAACATATAACACAAGACACTGACAATCACTGTGACATATATTTTTGCATTTTGAAACGGATACACAAAAACAAAACAATTCAGACATAACATAAAGACAATCATTTCTTTCTTAATGGATAAAATGTAACTTTCTATATTTAAAACTTACTTTCGTATCTAGACAAATATGTGTACATACGAAAACAGTGTGTAAAAATCTTAACACGACCATCAAAGGAGTCTGATCATTAAAATATGGAGGAACATTATCGTTGGTGATAAATTGCATTCACGTGCTCGGGTATTCCCCATGTGTCGTAACACTGCATAAATGATGGTCTTTTTATCCGATTTTACAAAAAAACTACTTACATTTAACTTAAAATCCCTACACACGTGTATTCTGACAAATTTTACTACTCCTTATGTGAAAGGTGTGGATAATCAAAACTTTTTAATAGTTTTACTTTTAACATGTTTCTCGAACTCCTTCAAATTAATTTCCGTTAAATAAGGGTAATAACAAAATTACCGAACACCGAGCAATCTTCCAAAGGGAAAAGAAAAACTCATAAGTCAACAAACAGAAAAAATCAGTCAACAACTGGAAAACTGGGAAAACCGCAATGGTCCTGACTTGGTACAGGCATTTCCAAAGAAATGGTGGGTTGAATCAGATTTTACGGCGCCAAACCTCCCGCTTCCATTACGGTTAAAACTTCAATTTATTCGTAGAAAATACCTCTTTGGTATCTTCAAACTAATTTTACTTTTCAATAAAAGATTAAAGGAAACACTGGCAATCTAAATTATGAAAAGAGAGTTAAAACAGTGATAGTCAACAATTCCACCATAATCAACAAAAACGACCAACTCAGAGCATTGAACACAAAACAGACCATGATATGTGCTGATGGAAATCCAGATCGTGGATTTGGACAGATTCAAATATATGACAGAATCGAACCTCTGAGTGAAGTCCTAACACTACTCCTCTTGACAATTGGATCGCACACGGCGATATAGAAATAACCAAGGTTTTCTTAATCTGCTCATGTTAGTACCACTATCACAAAAATTAACGACAACATAATCATGAACAGTACAATAGCACGGTCAGTGAATGCTCGTAGTAAGCTGACTACCAAATAAGAAGGTAGAATATGTTGGTAAAAGACCATTAGTATACAATAACAACAAACATACCTGGGACTTCTAACATATTCAGTATGAATTAGTCTAACGTAATTAAAGCATTTAAAGATGTTTTTTTCCATTTCTGTCTGTCGCAATATCAATCACAAAACCGAATTTTGATTTACTTAGGAAACATATTGATCATGTAAACAGCAATATTTTTTTTACAATTTAACCAACCATAGCAACCCAAGCTACACAACATCATAAGAGAATCAGATAGAAATATAAGTATTGAATACCGTTATTAATTTGAATGATTGATTGATTGTTACTTAATATCAAGTGGGCAGTATTTTAGCTATAGGCATGACCGAGATACGTTTACAAACATAAATAATACGGACAAAAATGGACATATGAATATATGCTTTGTGTTTCACAAGTAAAATGAATGATAACAGATATGGTTTGGAAATCATGTCACCAATCATCACTCCTGTCATCCTCTTAATGATAGCACCCTTTACCAAAAGCTGTAAATTCATTAGCCATGGTATTAAAATTTTGTGGAACACCTCTTTGAACTCCATTAAGCCTCTTGCATCTTGCCTTACGTCAAAGCACCAATCGTAAAGACAGTGTAACAATTTATACATTCATTTAATTAATGTTATTCCAAAATTCCAAACAAATCTTAAATTATAGAAATAACTCAGTTCCGGTAGCTTCTATCAGCTACAAATGTAAAAATCAGTATAAATTCGTAATGTTTCTAGGACAACTGGAAAAGTGGTACTTTTAATTTGTATCCCCAAACATCGTACAATTAGAAAACCTTCAAGAACGGCGTAAAGTAAGAATAAATTGATTTTAAATTAACGAATGGAGATGGATAATGTAAAATCGAACAGACCTAATTAAATAAATTAGTATAAAAGAATATTTTCAACAAAAAACATTATTTGGAGGCTTATATTACGTCGAAATATTCCAGCTTTGCTCTTTGCACAAATAAGAGGTTTTATATTAAATGAGAAATATTGGAATATTTCTTCGCTAAACAAACCGGAAATAGAATCAAAAAGAAATACTTCAAAGACACTGTTGTCAGTTCTTGTTAAATCGAATGGCTACAATAGTATGCTTTATAATTGAGGGTCGATTCCAATTTAAAATATTACCAACGAACCATGTACAAATAAAACGAGCGAGTAGTAAAAGAGGAGACAGAAATAAATACAAATGTGATATTTCTGATGAAACATATTGCTTTTGGTTTAGAGTAAACAAATATGTAGTATTTCACATGCGTTTACCTTAATCAACACAGAACTCACATTGTAAAAGGAACCATGGGCATTTTAATTTTATTCATAACAATTAATAAAGGCTAGAGAAAACCCGAGGGCAATCACGAATGGACAATCGAGAGACGCCAGCAACATACAAAAAAAAACATAACACAGAAACGTAATATGATTAGCAACACCCTCCCCACCTAAACATCCCGTGTGAACTCAGATGCTCACGAAGGGTTAGCAGTCGCTGCTTCGCATAAACCACCCTCCATATTACTATTATAGTCACGTCTGGTCGGTGGTGGAGGAAAGATAGCAAATCTACATTACTACTATAGTCACGTCT
>MJUT01051978.1:342066-353464 GCA_002080005.1 Gigantidas platifrons
AAGATAACAAATCTACATTACTACTATAGTCACGTCTGGTCGGTGGTGGAGGTAAGATAACAAATCTACATTACTACTATAGTCACGTCTGGTCGGTGGTGGAGGAAAGGTAACAAATCTACATAAAAGGCAAAAGACCAAGTGCCATTTGAGCAATGGATATTTCTTACCGTTCAACCAATCCGTGGTGACGACCGTATAATTTTTAAGTTAACCTTTGCATTGCCATAAGATGATATATTGTTTTCAGCTATATGTTTGAACGGATCATACACATCTCTGACACGTTTACTTAGCCTGGACTTGTTTAATGTCATAAACAGATTACTTTACACTATGAAATGTCATAACATTTAAACTTATTTTTAATTTGTTGGAATGACGTGCGTTATCTCTCTTATTTCGTATTGTTCACACAACATCATCTAAAATCCAATAAAAAATATTTCTTCAAAATTCTAAAAAAATACATTGATATATCTACTATTTCTTACAATAAAATACGTTCATGACATAATAACAACCTCCCCAAAGAAACTATTGCCACATTTTTCTTATTTTCGATGTCAACAGAACATTCATATACAAAAAGTCGATACACATACAACTTAGAATATTTCACGAACACAGACTGACGGACTTACCGATCCAAATCTTCATCTGTATATCTGGCTTGTACAAGGCATGCTAATAACATTGATACCACGACTATAATACTTGTTGTGTTTGTCTTCATCTTTGTCTGTAAATATAAAGTCATTGTCTTTACTAAATAAACGCTAGAGAATACCGAAGGGGCAATCAAAAATGGACAATCCAGAGAAACTGGAAACATAGAGTACAGAAGACGAAGAAAAACAAAATAGAGGACAACACAAATATCTAAAAACAAATAAGCAACAGGAATCCCATAAAAAACCGGGGGTGAACTCAGGTGCAAATGTAAGCAGTTTCTGCATCTTACAAGATTTGTCTTCACGTTGTTGGTTTATTATATATATAGCTTACTGATCAATTAAATTAACGGTGATATGTAATGAAAGGACAATGTGTGGGAGAATTCAAATTGTGCAATTCTGAAATAAACGTTTAAGAAAACCTAACTAGATATAAAAAAAAACTTTTGATGGGTAGAATATATGTCAATATGATGAGCTACGTGATTGCTTAGCCTAAATTAGAGGTTTCAACATCGTGTGATTGTTTTATTAATCAACTGCATAAATAAAACACAGAAATTTGTCTGTTCTCTCTCTATTTACGGCTTCTGGTTACCCTTGGGTATATTCCATCTTTTCTTAAAATACTTTACACTTTCTGACTAAATGGGTAATGGGATTTTAACGAATATGATTCTCGTAAAAATGACAAAACATCCATACATAAGTTGGTATTTAAACGTCAGCAATACACGTATTATGGTGATTGTTATATCTAGGATAACATTTCTGTTTTGCATTAATTCGGTGTCAAATAAACTTGCTTTTATAGCGGAACATTTTGTCATCATGTTGCAGTCTCTGATCTTGTCAAACAATGCAGACAATCTATTGATAATTCGTCTTTGTTTTTGAGAATGACTCTTGAATGAAGACTTGTATACATGTATAATGAAATAAGTATTGAAATGACGTCGTCGTTTGTTTTCCCCTTGACTTTTGATATTAGTATTTTATTATTATATGACATAATACCCAAGATGTTGTAAAAACGTAGATATCTAATTTAGTGTGCACGACATGTTCCTGGAATAACCTTCATCATGTTTTGCTAATAGTGAAAATATCGGTAAGCCAAATAATTGATGTCTGTGGGCGCAAGACAACCAAAGAGTCTGATTGAACAGGATTGCCAAAAATCGTCTACGGTCACCTATGGCTGAGAAGAGAGAACCTTAGTTTTCATAATAATTGCATTATTTAGGAACTGTAAATTAAAAAAAAATTAGAAAAAATTATAATAAGCCATGTCAGTGCCGAAAAACTTACTACAGGCTTGATGACACCCTCGGGAACTTATAGTGATGAATGATTTCCTCAACTCTATTAAATAAAATTCTCCACCACTCGCCAACATTAATATGCCATTTTTTTTTTTAGCTATCCTACTTGTCGCAGTGATGAGTGTCTTCTACGACCATTCCAATAACAAAATAAACGATAAAGACAATGATTGTTCTCTCAAAATATAATAGAAATTATGAAATAGTAATTATAGACGTTGAAGGAATTATTTTGTTCATGTGACTGTCTGAGAGTGGCGGAAGCATATATAACTATTAATTTAAAAAAGCTGAAGAGGCACTTCGTTCTCTCTGTTACATTCCAAAACGATGCAAAACAATATACTTAAATCATATCCAATGTTCAATTAGACATTAATGAATGTAAAACAAATGCAAAAATTCAAAAACAATTTAATTAATTAAACAAAACTTAAAATAAGTTTAAAAAAAAAATATAAGAAATACAGAAAAATGGAATTTGTACCATTCAGCAAACAAAAAAACAAACGTAAGAAAAACAAATTATCATTGTAGGTCGATACAGTTCTTTAACACCTTCCATTGACAGAAAAAATATAAATTGCTTTAAAAGATTTCTGTGACTAAAATAAAAGAAAAAACGAAGAAACATAGTATAATGTTAAATAATTATCTTATGTTCTAGCATTATTATTCTTACCTTTTAAGATTTATTAGATTAAATCCTTTGAAGAAGTAATGGAAGATTGTGTTGATTTTTCAACTTTTATAGAATATTTGATTCGATTGTGACGTAATAAGGGTATTAGCAAATACTCCACGCAAAGACGCGATACAAGGCGTGAACTGACCAATCAAACGCTCTGTCTTGAGTTGCTAAGACAGAATTGTGACCTTGTTGAACCTGATTTACGTGAAAAATTACTGTAGAGGTGATTGTTACTCCCCGTCTTAGTTGTCACGTATTAAGACAATTTAGAGTGCCACTTCATAATACTTGTGTCAATTTTACATGGTCTCATAAACGTTTTAGACAACTTGTCTTTCGTCATAGGTTCTTATCGAAAATTATTTTCCTTATTTTTAAGGAAATAATGATGTTTTCTATAACTCTGATAATACGGTAATTGACAGGAATCTAGCTATAATTGTGTACAGAAAAAAATACACATGAATTTTAAAAGGATCGATTTGCTTGGTTATGAATAATTGTAATATCTACTGAATAATAAGTTTCATACTATATGTAGATTTAATCCTTTGACGTATACTACACCGTTGATATATTAAATTATGAATGGTATATAGACGACATTTACTTCGGTAATACAGTGTAGAATTATAGGATACATGGTTATTTTGAGTTATGAGTTTTGGGCAATCTTCGACTACATGTACTTCTATTTTGTTGTATAATATTGATATACTCACTCAAGGAAATCTAGTAAAATGTAGTGTTACAGACAGATTTGAAAGACTTGTTTCACCTGAACATGAGGAAATCCCAAGGTTCGTAAAAAAAAAAAAACACACTACATGGATATTATAAATGAATAAATACAATTTGTTAAATAAGCTTGATTGCTGACATAAGATTATATCACTTAAGAAGGTGCAATCAAAAGCCGTAAATCAAAGGACAGACAATATAATGGGCACCAGAATAAGCACAAAAACAATGGTCCACAAAACACTACACAGAAATCTAACGAACCTCACGGAGGATGAACTCAGAAGCTCCTGAAGGCAACTACATTTAAATTAAGAAATTAGTTTATTTTTATGATACCGTGTAATATGCAGGAATATGTGAATGGACAATGGACAGAGGTTTCAAAGCTGTGAGTGAAAACTTGCTAGCTAGTAAATAAATGACTATATGCGCAAGTTTATCATTGTGTTAAAACAAAGACAATATTTGTTTCTATTAAACCATATCATGTATATTTCTTTAATGTAAGATGTGATTTGCTATGTTCCTTGGTATGACCTGTGCTCTAATATAATATAGAAGTATATACCACACAATAGAGGAAATGATAGAAAAAACGACAAAATAACAGTTGATGACGAATTCTTACAATCCCTGTTATTTGATATCTTAATCTTTTATACAAAGGAATAAACATCTAACCACCTGGATATCTTAATGGTAAACACGCTCGAATCGAGTGCAGTAGATCGAGGGTTTGATCTCCGATCTGGTCAAACCAAAGATTATAAAACTGGTATTAGCTGCTTCTCCTCTGAGCAAGCAAGTAAGAGAACAGGTATGCAGGTTGACTTTTTTGTATATAACATATACCATCACATTTCATTAGAAGGAAGGACTGGTCCCTGAAATTAGTTTAACCCCGAAACTTTTGATTAAAGTTCCTGTACCAATGCCGGGATAGTGAGATGTCATACATTTGTGTTGAGAGTATCGATGTTACTTCTTTCAATGATTTCGAATTTTGGAACTGTTCCAATAGTGTTTTATTTTTTTTTTCCCGTTTTATTTAAATAAAGAATTTTACTTGTATCACCAAATGTTTGAGGTTCGTAAAATAGTCACAAATTAATTCAGGATTAGTAATTACCTTTAAATATAGAGGAAAGGAAATATTTAGAGATTTTATTCTATCAATCAATTTAGATTTGTAAAAATATGCAGGATATAATTTATATTTTGATATTTTTCAAAATAAATATGAATTTAAGCTTAAACTGGTACTGGCCAAGATTTTTGTTCTCTTACTGGTTAGATTTTAAGATGCAATCTATGAATAGAAGCTTGATTTCATATTTGTCTTACATAATCTGGATATGTATAAAATCAGATTTGTGTCCTCTTACTGGTTAGATTTTAAGATGCAATCTATGAACAGAAGCTTGATTTCATGTTTGTCTTATATATTCTGGACATGTATAAAATCATATAAATCTATTCGCTATCTGGTTTAACCCCTCCACTTTTATGTACCTGGACCAAGCCAGGAATGTGGGCGGTCGTGTATTTGTGTGTAAAGGGGTGTCCATTTTGCCCCTGTTCCTACAATTTTAGAATTGGATTTCGGATCTGAGTTGGAATCCCAAGATCGTGAAATCTAATTGTGTAAAGCTCTTCTTCTTATTCAAGAAATGTACGATTGCTAGAAACTTCTAAAAACAATAACAGGTCTGAGATTCTTCCAGGATATTTACCAAAGTTGAAATCCAATTTTTTTTAAACATCTACTTATTTTTTCCCTGCATAACCCTTCTCCCAAACTTCATTGGTACAAATCTAAATCTCCTCTTCCCAAAGACAACAACTCCTGGAAAATTTAGTTCAATTTGGTTGATGATGGTTGTAGATTAAAATGTGCGAAAGTTTATAGACGGTAGGACGGCTAACAATTCGCCGGACAACTGATGTCAAATTATGGTAACAGTTCATCTGGCTTAAGGTCAGGTAAACCCAGGTCGCTTGAATGTGGCTTTTCCGTGTTTCTTAAATTCAATGTTATGAGTAATAATAAATACATGTAGATCTAGTAATTAACGATCAAGGTTAATGTTTTATTGTCTTTCAGATGTCACGTGTCAAGTATTTTCACTAATCGAAGTCCATTTTAACATAGATGTCGGGATACATGTATCTGATTTGATTACATAGATGTATATATTTCTGCTTTTTCTATGTCATCTTGTTTGTTTAATAAATTAGTAACTGTTTCGTGTCGATTCATACTAAAAGCAGATGTTTCAGCGTTCTATTTTACATACTAGTATACACAAACAAATGTACATTATCTTAATGTTTGCCCATTTTATTGAAGAAGGAAGTTTATACACATTCAAATGAGTTTTACATACGAGGTTACTAAGACATACGAGGTTACTGAAATGTACGAGGTTACTGGAATGTACGATGTTACTGAAACATACAAGGTTACTGAAATGTACGAGGTTACTGAAACATACAAGGTTACTGAAATGTGCGAGGTTACTGAAACATACGAGGTTGCTAGAATGTACGAGGTTACTGAAATGTACGAGGTTACTGAAACATACGAGGTTACTGAAACATACGATGTTACTGAAAAGGGGTGCAGTTATTTATTTAATTGTACGACATTAAATAAAACTTGAACTTGAAGAGCAATTAAAGAATGTTTTTTGACCTTTTGAACGGGCGTTAATCCACCCAGTTCCAATAGTTTAATTCATACTTCACATGACTTGTATTCACCTTATAGTAGGTGTATATATAATTAATTAACATTGTTTTAATACCATGTCCACTTTATTTCTTCTCTTCTAATATTATATCTAAGATGTAGTGTTTACATAAACTGCATGGCAAACAGTTCAAGATAGAAATTAAACAGTTATGGTCGATATTACACTGTACCGTTGATAAGACGGTATGGGACCTGCAACACGATAATAAATTGCATGGCATTCAATCTATGGTTGGCAGGGTTTCTTGTTTCTATGGTAAACACATGTGGAGGGTAAAATGGTATTGACATGTTGTTGTATATGTCAAACTAGGACGACACAGAATTTCATTTTACATTTAGAACAACCACATTTTTGCAGCGTATGATATAAATAAAAACGTAGATATCTAATGTAGCGCGCACGTAGCGTTTCTGAAATAACTTTCATCATCAGGCACGCTCAAGTCGAAAAGATTTGAAAGCTAAATAATTTATAAAATCTTTGGGGGAAATACAACCAAAGGCCCGAAACAGGATAGCCAAAATATGCTAAGGCCGCTTATGCCTGAGAGACGAGATGCTTAGTTTTAATAATAACTATCTGGCATTTTTGCTTTCCATTTCAATTTATTATAGAAAGTTTCAGAGAAATGGAAAAAAGACTCATTCTTTCCCAACACATGATTTCATTTCTGGGCTTGTTGAGGTTTCTTTTTCTGTATTTACATTTAAAAATCCGTGTCTGTATCTTGCTTCAACTGTGTCTTCCTCAAAATCACCTTCTGCTTAACTTGTTAAATTCAATCTTTATGAATCTTCAAACAGACAAGCAATTATGCTTAGAACTTTTTACATAAAATTAGATACTGTGAATGCGTTTAAATTCGTTGGTACCAATTTTCTTGGTTTTGAGGAAACATTGTATTTTAATGGATACGTATCTTCGGGGACCTCCTGCTATTTATTGTCAGTACATAATAATATGGTGACAAATTTTCGTTGAATTCCTAATTTAGGAATTTGATACTCTCCAGGAAAATTGGAATACCACGAATATTAATGACTTCATAGAAATCTAGATTTATTTATTAAGACTGTTTTTAATATAAATGTTTAAATCTCTGTTCATTTCATATCGCATACATATATAATCATCAACTTTGTTTCAAATAACCATTTTTTTTTCCATTTCTATGGATTTTACGGTTTTGTAACAATGTGTTATTAAATCCAACTTTGTGTTCCGTGCTTTTATTTAAGTATCGTGATATCAATCACGATTTTCCACGCTGTTCGTGTCTCTATGCACGACGGATGTTAAATATCTCCTAAACATCTGGTCTCTCTCACTTTTTTGCCGACATTCATCGTGTTGTGTGGTGTTTTATTGTTTTTTTTCTTTTTATAAATATATATATTTGTTTTCCTGATATTGTCTTGTATATTTGTATGTACAAAAACAACCCCGGCAATATTATTGTAAATGCAGCCTCCAATATCAGTTACAGACCGCTGTTAAAGGCCGCTGATACAGTCCGATGTTTTGATCAATATTGTAATAGGACAATTAGGTAATCTCGTTCACAAACAAAACTGTTCTCACGACTCTTTTTTTAAAATTATATTTATAACATCATTATTGTAAAAGTTAGATACATAGTTAGATTCGGGTTCCTCCATCCACAAAACTGACCACCACGATATAACTGAAATATTGTTGAAAGTGGCGTTAAACACCATAATCCATGAATGCCCTTGAGCAAAAGCCCTGTAGAAACATTATCATATATATTTGGTAATGTGATCAACTAAACGTTTCTGTCAATAACAAACTGACATCTGTCACGTCTTTGACCAATTTAGTGGTGAGAAAACTCCTCACACTTGAAAGCTAAAATTAAATTTCAAGGATCCAAATTAAGAGTTAATTAGTGTAAATATAATTTGTAAATTATTGCTATAAATTCTTAATGTACTTTTGCTCTTAAACGTACTTTCGTCATAACAAGTGTTTTTATGTGTATTTAATAAGTAGCTGTCAAAATAAAATATGAAATTGTTTCATTTTTTTTTTTTTTTTCACAAGACCAGAATGTTCTCACCACAGGGTTTAAAAATGAAGGTTAATCCAGAAACGCGTCGTGCGCACTAAATTTGATATCTACGTTTTTATTAAAGAATATGTGAAGTGATTGTCGTCATATATAAAGATAGTAGAAGTTACCGTAGCATTATTGACTTTTGCAATTTAAGAAACATAATGGTATGATGTATGTATGTTTGGTATTTTCATCGTTTAATGGTTGAGTAGGGCATGTTTCATTTTTTTAACGTATATGACGGTGAATGAATGCGGACTTCGTAAAATGAAATACAAAAAATATCACACTGTCTGAACAGTTCCAAAATCAGATCGCAAATAAGGGTAATAACAGAATTGCCGAACACCGAGCAATCTTCCAAAGGGAAAGGCAAAACTCACAAGTCAACAAACAGACAAAATCTGTCAACAACCGGAAAACTGGGAAAACCACAATGGCCCTGACTTGGTACAGGCATTTCCAAAGAAATGGTGGGTTGAATCAGATTTTACGGCGCCAAACACCCTGCTTCCATTACGGTTAAAAGGTTCCGGTTGTCACTATAACAGGATTTTTAGAAAAAGGGGGAAAATCGATATCCCTAACACACAAATACATGACCACTAATTTTTCTGGCTTGGTACTGGCGCTTTAGTAAAATGTGGCGAGATTAAACCAGTGTTATGGGCCCAAACCGTCCCTCTTCAATGCGGTCAAGCAAGTTGACAATAAAATGAACGCAACAATTAGCTAGGGCTTTGCAGCTATATATCTAGATGAGAATCATTAATAGTAAAATATTTATAACACATATTTCCTTTGCAAATTGTTCTAAATGACACAACAACATTTACCTTTGACCAATGATAAGAGAGTGGCATACCGGTAATTATATTACATGAATGCATTGAGGTTGCAATTCAAAGCATATTGTCAACATCGATGATTACATTTCAAATGACGTTTGACCGAGTGGTTGTAGTTTAACACCAAATGATATCGTGGCTTCGATGTGCTGATGGTGATGTCCACTTTGTTCTATACAATTACCATTAGTTTGAGATAATATATAACGTAGCGCTAGCTCACTGAAACAGCAGTCCACGGTTGGACCTATCGTTCCATTAGGGCACATTATCCTGGCTCCGAACCATCTAACCTTTGCTCTTTACTACTTAGTGCTGCCTGCCTAGAGGAGAATCAGCAAATACCAGTTTTAAAGTCTTTTGTTTGACCAGACCGGGCTCGATATTTTTTGTTGCTATAATAAACTGGTTATTGTAATAAAGGTATTGTTACTCTCATTTTATGGCATTGGGGTTTATGCATAGTTGGTGTATATCACGTGACTGTAAGATGTAGAAAAGCAATAAAAGTGTCATTGCCTTCTTTAATATGTTTTCCATTTGTCATGTGCATTTACATGCATACCACTTTCAGAATTGTAAACTAAAAAAAAACATTATTCACACTTTATGTCATAACTTGGTTGAACGTAACAGAATATCTGTGTCACGGATTGTCACGGATATGTTCCTGTTGTCATAGTTACAATCCACGACTTTTTGCTGGATTTTTAACACGAATAACACGACGGGTGCCACTAGTGAAGCAAGAACTACTAAGTCGATTGAGCCCTTCCCTGGTTTTAGTGGGATTCGTGGTTCTCAAGCTTTAGCTTTCTTTGTAGTTTTTGTCGACCCTTGTTTGTTTTGGGTTTGTTTTTTTCTTTTGTTCTTCTTTAGCGATTGTATTTTCTGTCTTTCGATATATGGCTTCCGATTATTCTTTAATATTTTCAAATTTTCATGAAAGTTTCGATTATCAACTTAAGTATTGTATCAGTGTTTTCATTGGCTGTTTATCGAGTACGTGTATAAATGCGTACTCAAACGTTTACTGGCCGAAAGGACAGAATGCTGAAAATAAGTATAAACAAATTCAGCCCCGAGTTTTAATAAATAGAATGTCACTACATTTGAACACGGTAAAAATTCATTGCAAATATGGTTTGTTGGTTTGTGGTACCCGGAGAAAACCATAGACCTGTCGAAGGTCACTGACAAACTTTATCACATAATATTGTATCGAGTACACCTCGTCATGAACGGGGTTCGAACTTACAACTTTAGTGGTGATATGCACTGAATGCATAGGTAGTTATAAATCCAACTACCATACTATCACGACCATGACGGTCCCGCATTGCAAATTTGATTTGATTTGATTTTTGTATTTAACGCCACTTTCAGAAATATTTCAACTATATCATGGCGACCAGTTTTAGTGGTGGGATGAAGCTGAAGTACCTGGAGAGAACCACCTACAATGGGCAAGCACCTGGTAAACTTTATCACTTGCGGCTGCGAATCGAGTGCAGCCTTTTTGTAATTTACAAAGCTGGGTGCGAACCCACGCCGTATTGGTGATAGGCTTGTATGAGTTGTTATGTAATCCAACTACCTAACTCAATGAGCAACCGGAGCCCCCATTGTAAATATGTGTTGATTTCGAGAACAGCATTAAGAATCACACTTTATAATTAACCTTGATTAACATGCATAGATTCCGTGAAATAGGACATCTACAATTTAGAAAGTGAATGAACTCTTACACTACACGTTTTAGGCTAATGAGGTTTGTCCTAGTTTCACACATTTGTCTTTAGAAACTACTTGAGGACGGATTAAGGTGTTGATACACTGACATATTAACAGAAGAATGTAGGAAGCAATTATTACAGCCAATACTTATAAATGTCAACTATTTATTTCCCTATTTAAGTGTCGTTTGATAGAGTATTGAAAGTTATGGGACTTATAGACTACTGTTTGACAGTCTAGTTAAGTAAACCACTCTCGTAAAAAGTATGTTCCATGTAATATCTATAATACGGTTCTCCGAGTTAAACGGTTAAACAATCGAACGCAAATCGTGGCATTGTTTAACCGTTTAACTCGAAAAACCGTGGTATAAATAATTTGTTAGCATGAAACCATGCAATATCACATCTAGGTAATTGATTATTGCACGGCTTTCTGAGAGAAATATAACTACATCCCATATTTAAAGTGTGCAATATATCTTATATGCGTGTATTATTTCATAGTTCTATGCTGTTGCTTATATTCTGGTATATAAAC
>MJUT01051978.1:366481-398617 GCA_002080005.1 Gigantidas platifrons
TGCAAAAAAGGGGGGATGCCCTGAGGACCACCTTGGTATTAAAAATCGGATTAAAAAAAATCCTGTCATTTAATTTCCACCAAAAAATGTTACACTGAAGAATAGACATATAGACATCATTACACCAAATTATACAAAGTTTTACCGTCCGATTTTTAAAATATTTAAATTTGTTTTTCATGGCACCTAGAAAAAAAATGAAATTGTCGAGGAAAGTTACCACATATCTTTTGCTAGTTTCTTTGTTTGTGAGATAAAAAATAACTAGTTACCAATAACAAAAAAACTTTTGAATTCTTATAATTGACACAGTGGATGTCCAAATTAATAAATGACAGCATTTGTCTTTTTTATTTTCAGGTCGACTGGGGAGGGTTTGAGGGTGACTATTCTTGATTATACTCATTAAAAAAAAAACAGACAGCCACCCAGCTATATTGTTAAATTCCTTTATATTCTGTCCTCCAGTTGTATTCGTTTGATTCTGATTATTCTTTATTTGTTCTTAGGAGAAGGGGATGGCGGTATAAGAGATGATCAGATAATATTACAATTTTTTTCCCAAACATAGCTTTCTATTTTTTACTACCGTATAATTTGCTCTATAGTTTCATAATATCTAAGATTCTGATGAATATTTTAATTTTTTGTTTTTTACAAACCCTTAAAATTCAATAGAAAAAGATTGTCACACAAATTGTGTTACATTTCTGGCATTTTTGACAACACATTTCAATGAACATTTTTTCTGGAAAGAGATATTTCAATGATATTTTGTGGGCATATAATAATAACACACAGCTATGGAAAGGTAAAAGGAAAAGGAGTCATATTTTTTAACTGGCCAAATCCAATGTAAACAATCTTTATCACCAAGAAGCTTGGAATTGAGGTGGAATTTTCAAACGCACAGATGATCATATATATTTGAGATTACACTGAAAATGGAGTTATCTCCCATACCCCAGGTCTACACCCTTAAATGCCATAAACCTCATCAATATAAGTTACAATGATGTCTGTGTACTGTACATATGTTAATTGCTTCAAAGTTGACATAATTTATTAATGAATTTGTTTAATGCACTATCAATAGATACCCCTTCATGAATGACATGAAATAGGGTTTGGAGATCATGATTGTCTATTGACAAAGTATTGTAGAGCCTAGAGGACTTGTTTGTGATTAGCCATTTTTCAATTTGCACCCCCCAAAAAAATACTCCACCAAAAAATCGTTACTTACTGCCTTTTAATTTCTATTTATTTCAGGCTCAGCTATTATGTGCCATCGATGCTTTAGTGCTATGGGTGGCTGTGGAGAAGATTTAGTTTGGTGGATGTTCCCATGGAAGGACTGTGGTGATTCACAATTCTGTGTCAAAATAACAGAACAAGTTGGAAGTAAGTATATACAGTAATGGCATCTTCAAGAAAAACATTTTGCTCTCATGATCAAACTCCAAAATGACATAGCCGCATCAGTGATGTAATTAATGGTTAGCGTGCTGGCCTCGAGTGCAGTAGATCGTGGTTCAAACTGATCGCTTCAAACCAAATACTATAAAATTTGTATGTGTTGCTTCTCCACTAAGGATATATACGTGGATGCAGCTTTAAAGAGAGAGAGCAAAGAATGGTTGGCTCGGAATATGATAATGTGTCCGAATGGGGCGACATGTCTATCCGCAGACTGTTGTTTCAGTGAACTAGCGCTATAAAAATCCAACTAATCGTGTTGGTCTAGTACAAAGTGGACATCATCATCAGACTGTAATTAAAAAAATGTTTGTTTCCCCTTTCACCTACCCTGACTTTTAGGGTAGGGTAGGTAGGGGTTTTTTTTGGAAACCAAAACATGTTTTTTTTTGTGGGAAGCATATTTGACTTCACATTGAAGAGTTCCATTTTACTAACTGTTTAACCGATTCTGGATAAGCCGTGATTTCCGGAAATTACACCCAAACATTTTTTTGTAATGCCATCAAAAATTTTGAGTCTGTGGCTTTTTTAGGGTCTGTTGGTAAAAGGGGAAACAAACTTAAATTTTATTTTGGCCTCATCTCATTGAAAATTAACTTGTTCTTGATATAGCTGAAAAAATTACTGAGTTGGCATCAAACAACCATCACTCACTCCAGTTGAATACTGACCATTATGCATTTTTCAAATCCAAATCATTGCCCCTTATTTAAATGAAAAATGTAATTTTTTCTGGTTTTCATGCTCTACAATATATATATATATATCCCTAGCTAGATCAAATGATTTGAAATTTATGCTAAATGTATTGACTTCTAAAGAATGGTCAAATTTGTCAAGTTTAATTTAATAGGGATTTAAATTGAAAATAAATTGGTTTAGCTTTTGTATTCAATACATTTTTGTACTAACATTTAGTTACGGAAATCAATATGCCAATTTTAGTTTTGAATGGTTTGGGTTTATGGTTATAGTGTTTAATGCCAACCTGGTGGTCAGATTTATTGATGGAGGAAACCAGAGTACCCGGAGAAAACCATTGACCTGTCGCAAGTCACTGACAAACTTTATCACATAATGTTGTATCGAGTACACCTCACCATGAATGGGGTTCGAACTCACAACTTTAGTTTTTTTTAGTTGCACAGTTAGTTGTAAATCCAACTACCATACGACCATGACTGTCCCCAATTTTAGTTTTGAATAGACAATGGCAGTCTACCAGAATGAAGAAAAAAAGATATGTGATTTTGGGTTCAATCACCATCTACTGCATATATACCAGAATGAAAAAAAAAAGATATGTGATTTGGGTTCAATCACCATATACTGCATATATATAAGGACATACAAAATGTATAAATGTTATAATCTATTTTAGGTGAAACATATATTACCAGAGAATGTGAAAGTGTGCTGATGAAATCAACAAGACACAGACTGAGGATGCCAAATTTACGTCGTCATGGATACTGTTTACCAGCCAGGAATAATGATTTCTGGAATCCAGGATCGTTGACAAACGACAAAATCAAATATTGTTTCTGTAATGACTGGAACGGCTGCAATTCTGCTGACAGATTGACACAAAACATTTTACCAACAACAATTTTAAGTATAGCACTTGTATATCTGGTGAAGAGGCTTTTGTAGACCATAATTTTGCTACAATTTTGAAAATTTCAGCTGATAACAAGAGTAGTTTAAAACACTTACACTCTACAATGTAACATTTTCATTATTTTTTTTTATTTGACTGATATTATAGTACTAAAGATGGGGAAAATCTACAAAAAATCTTCTTTTTTCAAAGATTATATACATTGTATGTATGATAATGATTTCTTTGAATAAAGAACATAAGAAAATTTAAAATAAAAAGACTTGTATGTTTTGTATATGTGGAAGATTTAATCAAAGTACTGAGAATTGAACTTTGTTTTCAAGCATTTATTCTGGCCTTGTAATTTTAATAATAGTTTTATTAATTGTTGAGATTTCCAAATTCATTTAGTTTTTCAAATTTTTTTAGCCAATCATGAGTAGAAAGGATATATTGTATATTTAGAATATTGTACATGTATAATTACAAAAATGTACAAAGGAGGTGATGTAACATAAAATGTAAAATTATAATGTTATGGATTTTCTTACAATGTAATTGTATTTATATTTTTAATAATTACACAAATGTAGATGATTATTATAATGGTACCATAGAGTAGCATTAAAAACAATAAAATTCTCAAGCAATTTTAAATGTATGTAATATATATATACTGGTAAAACAATAGTCAACAATCATCTTTTATGTTGGTGTAGCATTGTTGAAAAAAAATGATACTACACATGAAAAAAATAATAAAATGCCTAAAAGTGTCATTAAAAGAGCAATAAAGAATACACTTAAAACAATAAATGTATACCGGTATATATACACACACACACACATATTTTGATGAACATTTGTACATATTTTCATGTAGAAACATTATTTAGATTATGCAATCACTGTATAAACATTGGTATACATTAATTTTTCTTTCCTGGGTGTCCTTTTGTTTGTTGGATCTAGTGGGAGAATTTAACAGATTGTACATTTTTATGATTTGATATTAGAAGAAAAACTTTTATTTAGGGGGAGGAGGGGGATTAAATTATTTGTTGGAACATTATTGTAATAAACTTTATCATTCAGTATAACTTAATTCCTTTTTTTTTGTGGGGGGGATTATTTTTTGGGAAGATAAAAAAAATTTGAAACCAAAATTATTTAAAATGAAATTCAATTTTTTAATACAATCTATAATTTTAGTGACTTTAAGAGAAACTTGTAGCATTTTAGATATTTCACCCAAAATGTCTCCCAGGCCTTTCAGTAAGGGGCGGTACCTGGTACTTTTACCCACCTAAAATGATCTTTGGTACATCCTGATTTTAATGAGTGTTTGTTAAATAAGATATTCATAAGTATTGTTCAAATTTTAATAAGAAGTACTGCCTGTAGAAAAATGAAGTACTGGTACACTTGAAAAATATTGAATGTCCTGGGCATCCATTAATGTACACTGAACCCTCTTGCTTACCAACCTATGGTTATTATAAGCTGAATAATAAAACCTTTTAGTACTAAGCTTTATTACTTCTACTGAAGAAACTTAATACATACTTCAGGCATTCCAACTTGTAAATGATGTACATTTTATATTCATTACTTTGTATAATTCATATCTTTTAATAAATAAAATTTTTATACACATATTCATTGTTTAGTTAACATTTATTTAGCTCATCCAGTCTGTCAAGCGACTCCTGATTTTCCTTATTTTTCCTCATTTTGAGTTGTCCCTGATTTTTTCCTGAATTTGTTAGATAGACTCCTCATTTTGAACTTTTTCCCCACCAAAAAAAAACAATAATATGGAGGTGAGGAAAATGGCCTAAGTAAGTTCTTTTAGCCTGTCAATTACATTCTGACATTCTGATAATGACCTTCATCTGGAATCAGAAACACCATGCTTAAATTTATATATTATGGCCTGAAAGCTCTTGCTTAGAGGGGAGGAAGGCAGCCATTTTTGTCCCCCGACGCTTCGTCGAAGGGGACTATAGAAATGGGTGTCATCCGTGTGTTTGGTTTCCAGATGATAACTTGTGAATGAAAGGTTAGATTGAAGCTAGGTGTGGAATGTAAGTGTATCTGATGAAGATCTAGGTCAAGTTCGATAATGACAATTTTTCATGAATTTTTACTAGAGTTGTGCCCCTTTTTATACCTCAAAGTTTCCAGATGATAACTTGGGAACAAATAGTCAGATTGAAACTAGGTTTGGTATGTAAGTGTATCTCATGAATATCTAGGTCAAGTTCGATAACGATTATTTTTCAACAAATCTTAACAGAGTTACATCCCTTTTTGTCCCCAGACGCTTCATCGAAAGGGACTATAGAAATGGGTGTCGTCCGTCCGTGTGCTTGGTTTCCAGATGATAACTTGTGAATGAAAAGTCAGATTGAAGCTAGGTTTGGTATGTAAGTGTATCTTATAAATATCTAGGTCAAGTTCGATAATGACAATTTGTTGACAATTTTTACTAGAGTTGTGCCCCTTTTTATACCTCAAAATTGCTAAATATTTGGTTTCCAGATGATAACTTGGGAACAAATAGTCAGATTGAAACTAGGTTTGGTATGTAAGTGTATCTCATGAATATCTAGGTCAAGTTCGATAGCGATCATTTTTCGACAAATCTAACCAGAATTGCATCCCTTTTTAGCTCGCCTGTACAAAGTACAGAAGAGCTTATGTTGTCACTTGTGCGTCATCGGCGGCGGCGTCCAATGTTAACGTTTGCGTTTAGCTCCAATGTAGACAAACTACTTGGCCCAGGTTGATGAAACTTCACATGTGAGTTTGTCATGAACATTTAAATTCACCGCACACAAATATAGGTCACCTTGACCTACTATTTCTGCCTGAATGACATCGACATTTTTGCGTGAACGTTTGCGTTTAGGTCCAATGTAGATGAACTACTTGGCCCAGGTTGAAGAAACTTCACATGTGAGTTTGACGTGAACATTTAAATACACTGCACACAAATATAGGTCACCTTGACCTACTATTTCTGCCTGAATGACTTCGACATTTTTGCGTTAACGTTTGCGTTTAGGTCCAATGTAGACAAACTTCTTGGTCCAGGTCGATGAAACTTCACATGTGAGTTTGTCATGAAAATTTAAATATACCGCATACAAATATAGGTCACCTTGACCTACTATTTCTGCCTGAATGACATCGACATTTTTGCGTTAATGTTTGCGTTTAGGTCCAATGTAGACAAACTACTTGGTCCAGATTGATGACACTTCACATGTGAGTTCGTCGTGGACAGTTAAAAACATCGCACACAAATATAGGTCTCTGTGATCTACTATTTCTGCCTGAATGACTTCGACATTTTTATTAAGACCTGTTTTACTATTACATTTTATGTCCATTTTGAATACCATTAAATGTTTTTCTTTTGGCTAAACTCAAGTATTGCTCTTAACCAAATTAAACACTAACCACATGGTTATGACATTCACATGTAACTATAGATTGCACAGGCGAGCTGGATGGTCTGCCTTGCGACCAGGTATTTTTATACTTTGTCCGTGTGTCCCGAAATGGTTTCCAGATGATAACTTGTGAATGAAAAGTCAAATTGAAGCTAGGTGTGGCATGTAAGTGTATCTTATGAATATCTAGGTCAAGTTCAATAATGACAATTTTTACTAGAGTTGTGCCCCTTTTTATGCCTCAAAATTGCTAAATATTTGGTTTCCATATGATAACTTAGGAACAAATAGTCAGATTGAAACTAGGTTTGGTATGTAAATGTATCTCCTGAATATCTAGGTCAAGTTCGATAATGATGATTTTTCGACAAATCTAACCATAGTTACTCTCCTTTTTTTTTACTTCAAAATGGCCCTTTCAGAATTATTTAAGTCAGGTGAGTGATACAGGCTCACCTGAACCTCTAGTTTACAGTAGTTTCAAAATTTAATCTCACCATATAACTTTGGCGTCGGGGGACCAGTGGCCAACAGCCTTTTATTTTGTATGGTTTTATCACTTTATATAAAAAAAATTCCTGATAATCTCCTGATTTTTAACTAAAAACCCTCCTGATTTCCTAATTTTTTTAAGCCAAAAAGTGCTTGACAGACTACTCATCTGGCCTGATCCACAATGTGAATGAGCTATCGTCGTCACTTGGCATGTTAGTTTTTTTTACGAGATTTTGATCTTCTTTTAATGACTGCATCAATGTGGCAATTGTTAGTGCATTCGAATCGAGTGCGGTAGATAATGGGTGCAAAGCCTCAGTCATGTAAAAACAATCAAGGAATAAGGGCAAAAGCCTGGTTTGTTCAGAATCAGAATAATGTAGTCTTGACAGGAGCAACATGTTTACCTGAAGGTTTGTTTCAGTGAGCTGACACTATTAAACAAATCCAACTGATCGTGATGTTCTAGTACAAAGCAGGCATCATCTCGTCAAAATGTAACTTGTTCTCTACATGATATAGTATGTTCACTTTAGACAACAATCACTCAATCTTTTCTGTAATTACTAACGCATTTGAAAACAAACTCGAACGAGTTATTCCTTGGATGATGATCCTTTACAAGGTCGGAAATTCAATATGGAGCTCTCGTGGTCATGATCATAATATGGTGGATGGGTTTATAACTACCTATGCAATCAGTGTCTATCACCACTAAAGTTGTGAGTTCGAATCCCACTCGTGCAAGGTTTACTCGATACAACATTATGTGATATTTGTCAGTGACTTGTGGCAACTGTGGTTTTCCCAGGGCACTCCAGTTTCCTCAATAAAACTGACTGCCACAATATAACTGAAATATTGTTGAAAGTGGCATTATAGCCCTAACCCCTTAATTAACAAGAATTCTGAGAGTATTGCACATAGCAATACATTGTCCCCTACCGGCCACAAAAATCAGAGGACCTAAAATATTAGAAGTATCACCTTGCAGTGACTAGACTTTAAATTACATGTTCAAGGGCAAAAATAATTCGACCGGAACAAAACTCGAACAAACTGTAACTCATCTAGATATATCAATATCTCATAGGATGTCAAAAAAAGTCTGGACAACTAAAAGTTTGAACAAAAAATAAAAGTTCAAGGGCCATAACTCAGCCAAAAATCATTCAACCAGAATGAAATTCAAACTTAAACTGTAACTCATATAGCCACATACCAAATATCAAGTCAACATCTCATAGGAGGTAAAAAAAAGTCCGGACAACTAAACATTTGAACAAAAAATACAAGTTCAAGGGCCAAAAATCATTCAACCAGAACGAAATTCAAACTTAAACTGTAACTCATCAAGATATAGCCACATACCAAATATCAAGTCAATATCTCAAATGACGTCAAAAAAAAGTCCTGTCAACTTAAAATTTGAACAAAAAATACAAGTTCAAGGGCCATAACTCAGCAAAAAATCATGCGACCAGAACGAAATTCGAACTTAAACTGTAACTCATCTAGATATAGCCACATACCAAATATCAAGTCAATATATCAAAGTACATAAAAAAAAAGTCCAGACAACTTAAAATTTTAATGTGACGGACGGAACCTAAAACTATAGTCCCCTTCGGCTGACACATTTGAAAACAAACAAGTGTATTTTTATGACGGCAACTAACATTTATATGAACAACATCGTACAAGCCGTACTTCAGCTACATTCATGAACCACATCAGTGGTGTAATGATTTGTGTGGTAGGTCATGGGTTCGAGACTCAATCAGGTCAAACCAAAGACTATAAAATTGGTATTAGTTGCTTCTCCACAGCATTAAGGGGAAAGAACAAAGACTGGTTGGCTTGAAATCAAGTTAATGTGTCAGATTGATGCGACATGTCTACACATGGACTGTTGTTTCACTGATCTAGAACTATAAAAATCCTTCCACCTGTCCAAAATTCACCAAACCATAAGCCAAGGGCAACTTGGCTAAAACTAAGCGTGATTAATTATAAACAAGTACATTCTACTTTGTATAAAGACCTCCACGGCAGTGTAAATCGCCATTATCATTTCATAAGAAAGACTAAAAGATTGTAATTCCTGTTTATAGTAACAAATTCGTTCATATAAAATTTACTTTATATTTGCATTGATATTACAAGAATATGGACATAACACGTCTCCAGCCATGTAATTGTTAATAAATAAATCATAATCATAAATGCTTATAAATAGACAAAAGGTTTTGATCACATGATATGAGTTTTTAGCACTTTTCTAAGATGACTGTCATTCCTTGTCCTCCTCCAATACAAGCTGATCCTAACGCTAACTTCTTATTCTGTCGACTACAAAATAAAACATATAATATTACTGTAAATATTTGTACATTTCTGTAATAATCTTAATAAGAACACTCAAAAGACAAAAGATTGGACAGCCAAATATTTTAACGAGGTTTGCCATTAATCACAGCTATTTATACATAATATGGTTTAATACGACATCATTGAAATAAGTTCATCTTGTTATTAAACATTTAAAGGAAAACTCCAGTCAGTTGAACAATTGTTATAATTCAATACATTGTAACTTTTTATTCATAAATAACTAATTATTAAACAAAAAACACCTTTATTAACATTAATATACCCAATTATAAATATGAATATTTGGAATTTCCTGTCGTAGTGTAAGCGGCCATGACACCTCTTCATGTGACGTCACGGGGACGGATCGTATTAGATGAATAAATAACATGTATGACTCTTCCCAACATCGTGCCCGTTTGGTTATGTTTTAATATCTGATGAACTGCAATACAATGTTTATAATTGTATATCGTTCTAATGTTTTTTTAATATTCCCATCCCATGTTACATTTTCATAGATTAAAGGAGTTTATTTGAATTGGGGGGGGGTTCTACGTATAATTTCATGTTTTACGTGATTGGTCGTAGGTTAAATAACTGTCAGTTTTAACTCGTTTTATGCTACACATGCTTTTTTTCTTTTTTGTCCCCAATGCTGTTGTACTTTCCCGTGTTTTTCGAGGTCACTGGTTGATGTGTTGACAAGGGTAGTCCTGAGCGGTAATTACACAAAAAAATTCTTCTCACACTTTCCCTTTTCGTTAGTCCAATAAAATGCTTAACATGAAGTCATAATGATTTTGTAAATATCAAAAATAAATATACGACGTTATTTTACGATTTACACAATTTTTAATGTCAGATAAAATAGCAACTGACCAATGCTGATATAATATACGAAACCGCTATTGTGATGTCACGGCTCTATCGGAAGAGCTTTAATTGCAGGTATAATCCGAGAATGGATTATGGCTTTTGTCTCCTCACATTGAAGAGTTCTGAAAAATAGCGATCCCCATTATTTGGTGCTACAGGCAACTTCATTCACCAAATTCTACCTTACGGTATACTATTTTTTAAATTCATTAACACAAATATTTTTTATTTACTGTCATTTAAATTTTCACGCTAACTTGCTAAGACCATGGCGTTTTCCTTTAACTTGTACAAAAATTAGTCACATCAGTGATGTGGTGGACTTTCCTTGGAAGGCCTATTCAATCAGTGCCTAACATTGTGATTTCGAACACAACATGGGCGAGGTGTACTCAATACATTTTGTGATAAAGTTTGTCAGTGACTTGCAGCAGGACAGTGATTCTCTTCGGTTTCCTCCACTAATAAAACTGGCCGCCACAATATAACTGAAATGTTGTTGAAAGTGTCATTAAATACCAAACACCCTCCCCCCTTGGAAGGCATTTAGAAAGAGGTAGCTCTGTTGACATCACATGGTTAACCAAGATTCCGTAATCCTCAATTTGTTTTTTATCCCAGTTAGCATGGAAAATGCTTGAGCAGTGATTCTATTACAATACTTTTATCGCATCATAATGGATAGGTTCTATCCTTCATATTGAAAGCCGTTTGTAGCATGCAAACCTTTAAGCAGTGTTGCTTCGGGAATAAAGTATGATATTAATAATTATGGACCCTGAAGCTGTCAGCCATACTTACTGTAATTCATGTACTAAATGTCCAGTAATTCTGGCCCCTGAGGCTGCCAATGGGTGACCAATAGCTATGGCCCCACCAGCCATATTAGTTATATCATTATTCAGTCCTAGTTCTTTAGCTACAGCTAGATACTGTGGAGCAAAAGCTTCATTAATCTAAAAATAATACACAGAGAAATTATTTTTAGTTCAATAATAAAAATTTGCAAAGCTCAGCTTATTTGCTATAATTCTATAAAAACCTGTTAATTTTTTTTTAATATTACTGAGATTTTTAGAATATGAACATTTATTTGCTACTTCCATCAAGTCTGTACATGATTTCCCCGTCAATTTTCCACCATACGTACCAAAAGCTGTCCTCTTGGCAGCAACAATGAATACATTATTTACAGCTAAAAATAAATCATTAAATATATTAATATATACTGAAGGGAAAAAGAAATGCAGGGTAACATAATATGCTCCTATTTTTTAACTGCGTGGCATAAAATAACGAAAACTGGGCAGACGAGTGGCTTGGTCAGTGTGCACTAAAATCTGTGTCTAAAGTTACTCAACCGTGAAAGGTATCATGTGACATAGAGAAAGTGATAAAAAGCGAATAACACATGCAGAATAATGATAACAAGTTTGTCAACACATCGTGTCATACCACTTTATACTCTTGTGGTATACACATCGCTTTCCACTATTTAAAGTTAATTTGAATCTCTTGTAATAATGTCACGGCTGACGGAAGTTCAGAGGGGTCAGGCTATTGCATTGCTAATGCAAGGTCAAAGGCAACAAGTTGCTTTGCAATTTGGTGTGACTATTTCCACCATAGAGCAACTTGTCCGTCGTCTGAGAGCTACTGGAAGGGTTGCCGACCATCTGCAACGGGGAGGTCTGCGCGTAATGACGCCACGTCAAGACAGGGCTATTCGTCTTGCCCACCTGGGTAATCGCCATGTTACTGCTACTGAAACCGCTTTAACTACGGTAGGCAATTATAATCGCCACATTCACAAAAACTGTGAGAAACCAATTGCGCGAGTTTGGTCTGCGAGTTCGTCGACCTTACATTGGTTTTCCTCTCACTCGTGCACGTCGCGCGCGTCGTATGGAATTGGTTGGCGGCACATGGTCCCAGACAATTTCCAATGAGGCAATGGAGACGGGTCTTTTTCACAGATGAGTTGCATTTTACATGTATTTGAAAAGAATTGCAGGTGTTTTTGCATGCCTAGATAGCATACCTGCCACACATGTTTCATCTAAAAGATAGTCAATCTCAACCTAACTAAGATCCTTACATCTATAATTTCCATATCGCTGAGATCTTTTCCTATAGACTTTAGAGCTGCTCTAGAAGCAGGGGCAGGTCCTATTCCCATAATAGTTGGATCACAGCCTAGTATATAGAACAAATTCATATGAAATATTAATTCTATGAAATCATTACAAAAGTCAATTTGACATTATTTGCAGTTATCTTCAACAAACGTATATGTATTTTCCTGTTCTTGATCGTCATTCGACCAGTCGTTTTCTTGGATAACTGTGGTCTTTTTTGTAGAAGTAAACTTTATATAACTCACTCACATAACAAGATAGCTTGGTTAATTTGATTTGATTAGATTTTTGGTGTTTAATGCCACTTTCAGCAATATTTCAGCTATATCATGGCGACCAGTTTTAGTGATGGAAGAAGCCAGAGTATCCAGAGAGAACCACCGACCCTGGGCAAGCAACTGGTAAACTTTATCACTTGCGGCTGCGAGTCGAGTGCACACTTTTTTGTAATATACAAGGCCGGGCACGAACCCACGCCGTATTGGTGATAGGCTTGTAAGAGTTGTTAGGTAATCCAACCACCTAACTCATTGAGCCACCCGGGCCCTTGGTTGATTTGAAATAAAATTATTTCTCCATTCTGCTATGACATAAAGAGGTTCTACTGTACATATATGCTATAGAACATGTCATAATGATCAAACCAGTGCTAAAAACTGGCAGGCATCCAGTCATCTCAGACACCTAGATTTTATTATGTACAACAAGATTTTCACTAAAATATGACCAGAGCAACCAAATTTTGCAGGATGATTTCTTCAACAAAAACTGTCTTTTATTGAATCATTGCAACCCGACAATTTTCTTAATTACAAGCACTGTGTACGGCAGTCGCAATTACATATACCACTAACACCAAGTCTATGTCCAGTCGATCAAATTTGTTTGTGATATAAAGTTTGTCAGTTACCTGTCACAGGTTGGTGGTTTCCTCTAGTTTCCTCAACCAATAAAACTGACCACAACGAAATAACTGAAAAATTGATAAGAGAGGCTATAAACACTCAAAACCAAAACCGATATATTAAACATAAAATGATTTAAAATGGAATGCAATATAACACAATGATTTGATTATACATATTATATAATATTACCTGCGATACCGTAAGCTGCTAATCTAGCTAGAGGTGTCAGATTATGTTCTTTAACAGCTTGTTCACTGGCCAATACTAATGCTGCTGCACCATCACATACACCCTATAAAATATCTCAAATGTTACAAACCAGAGGCCCACATTGGTGTGTTACATTTTTTGCTTTAAATGAGTAATTTAGCTATATTAATAGAATTGTTTGATTTATTAATTTGTGCAATTATGGACCCACTATCGATAAACCACCAGTTGACAACTGGAAAATACCCAAACATCTTAACTCTTTTATGAACCTAATTTTTGCTTCAGTTCATAGTTTGAGGCATCTTATTTTTAGCAATCAATCAAGATTTATATCAACAACATGATGTCCAGATAAATAAATTTGACCATGTGCATTAGATAAGGAATCAGAAATAATGAGTTGTGAATATATATCTCCTTTACACTATGTTGACTATTATCCCACAAATTCATGATTAAGGTAATATACCAATTAAAGTATTTTTCTCTTCATTTTTTTCATAAAAATGTCAATATTGAGTAACATTTGAGTATTTGATGTACAACACATACAGTTTACTCTCATTGTCTCGAACTCGTTTGACTCGAATTTCCGGTTGAGTCGAATTTTTATCGAAGTCCCGAACTTCGTTGTGTATAAATATATATAATTTGACTCCTATTGAGTCGAATTCGGACGAGTCAAAATTTCGGTTGTCTCGAATAAAAATTTTGATCCAGAGATGTAGAAAGCCATATTATTTACATTCGTCAAGTCGAATTTACCTGTCAAAATATGTGTATTACCATGGGATTAAAATCGGATCACAGGTGAAACATCCGGTCATTGACTTTGACATTTTTATGTTAGGCTATTTCACAATTTGTCAAATCAATTGGTGATAATATTTGAATTAGCTTGCTATTATGACACAGGTTAGATGTGTACAATAAAAAATTATCGATTCAGTTACTGTAAATTCAGAAATTATTGCGATGTTTTTATTATTGCGAAAAATGCGCCTGATGTGAAATCGCAATAATTAAACCTCGCATTTCGGAATCATAAGTATCCATTTGTACTGGATGACTTCCTGCTTCGCAATAATAAAAATCGCAATCTGTGAAATTTTTCGAAGATCGCAATAATAAATGAATGCAATAATTTCTGAATTTACAGTATATCATGGCGACCAGTTTTAGTGGTGGAGGAAGCCGGAGTACCCGGAGAGAACCACAGACCCTGGGCAAGCAACTAGTAAACTTGATCACTTGTGGCTGCGCGTCGAGTTCACCCTTTTTTGTAATTTACGCCGTATGGGTGATAGGCTTGTATGAGTTGTTAAATCCAATGACCTAACTCACTGAGCCATCCGGGCCCCTCGATTCATAATAAGCGTGCTTGGGTCGGCATACATCAATGATTATGAAAAGTACACAACAGAAGTGTTATATCTATTGAATTATTTGTCGGAAATTAATTTTGATTAAAGATGTATAATTTCTCAATTTTGAGAGAAATGTTACTCTTAATTAACAATTGTAATAAAAGGGGAAATGTTTTTACTTCCATGCAATGCTGGTTTTAGCTCTTCAAAATTTCGCCCGAGTCGTCTCCCTTTCGTCGTTAAACAAACTACACTTCCGGTATTTTCGTAGCTCCTCTTGAGTCGAACTACGATTGACTCGAATGTTTTCCATGGTCCCATCAAATTCGAGATAACGAGAGTCAACTGTATTTCCTTTTTTATTATATGGTGTTGATAAAAAAACCTACGGAAGCATTGCCTGCTGTAACTGTGCCTCCTTTCTTAAATACAGGTGGAAGTTTAGACAGAGATTCCATAGTTGTTTGTGGTCGTGGATGTTCATCTACTTCAAATACTTCTGGTCCTGTAAACAAAGAAATAAAAAATACCTTATAAATGTGGCAGTTGTGTTGATGTTTATGGTGATTTCTGCATAATACAAAAACGTTAGAGAATACCGAAGGGGCAATAAAAAAAAAGGACGATCCAGAAAAACTGGCAACATAGGGTACACAAGACGATGAAAAACAAAACAAAAACACAACACACTATGTGTTGGACACCACTATACGTAAGCAAACACATATAATGTAAATAAGACATGAGCCCTCCTACCAACAACGTAAGGTAAATACGAACCGAACATAATTTTTATGCAGAAAACGTAAAGGACATCACAACAGAGAATTCAGGACGTAAAGACACATGTATGTCATAGTTTTGGTAGATTTAGTAATATGTGTGTGATGGTTCCAGGAATATTTGTGGTGGCTACAATAATTAACGAAGTAATACATGTGGCACTTAAAGTACGGTAATAATATTTGAAGATTTCATCTTTATTTATAATACATAGATTTGTAACATATGTGACATAGTTGTATTTTCACTAGGGTTTAGGGTTTAGGGTTATGGTGTTTAACATCACTTTCAACAATATTTGTATTGTGTCAGTCAGGTTGTTTTTTTTTTGGTGGAGGAAACCGCAGTGCGCCGGAGCAAACCACTGACCTGCCGCAAGTCATTGACAAACTTTATCACATAATGCTGTATCAAGTACACCTCACCTGAGCAGGATTCAAACTCACAACTTCAGTGGTGATAGGCCCTGATTGCATAAGTAGTTGTAAATCCAACTACCATACGATCACAACCATGACAGCCCCTGTTTGTTTCTGTAATGAACATTCTAACATTTCAACTTACCCTTTCTACCCTTCACTGTAATAGGAGCTATTTCTGCTTTAAATACACCAGCGTCTTGTGCTGAAAGACATTTAGAACTATAATATAAAAATCATACATCTTAGATATTCTGGATGCTGTGGAAATTGTAAAAAGTAGTCAATACTTGGTCAATATTGTCAACCATAACCGTTTAAATACTTATTTTCCTTCTTGAAATAAGATTTAAAAGTAGTCAGGGGTTCAATATTGTGTAGTTCAAATGTTCATGGCCTTTCATTCTTAGTCTGGTACTTTTGATAAGTTTCAGAAAAAGTCTAAAGGACCTACATAAGTTAGGAATTTCAAATGAGGTGCTAATAATCTTCAAAGTTTTTTTTAACACATACGTATACTGTTCTACAATTTATCAAAATAGAAATTTAATCAATTTTATCCATAGTTGAATCTAAACCATTTCAGTGATAATTTTGGATCTTTCTTTTGAAAAGGGGGATCTTTGAATTTTAAAGATGGAAAGTCCCTGGCCTTCAGCTTTCACAAAAAATCTTTAACCCTTGAACTTTACACACAACTTTTTACCTTGTTTCCATCTTGTCTGAGTTTGTAAAGCATATCTATCACAATCCTCCCTAGTTATATTATACTGCTCAGCTAAGTTTTCTGCTGTGATGGCCATGGGTAGTCCTGTGTGTGAATCTGTCAAGGCTGCCCATAGTTGGTCTTCTAACTAAAACACATAACAATGTGACTTTAAACAAAAAAATGTATTTTACCATGACCAAATGAAGTAAGGTTGGTATTGTATACTTGATACAATATTTTTTTTAATGCTTTAGATTGTATGGTATACAGGAAAACGGGTATTGTTAATAATTTTTGCCTAATTTTTCACATTTAAGTTTCTTTTTGTGGGTCACACAATTGTTTTATTGAAATAACAGTGTGATCTGAAGGCTAGTTTATTCCCTAAAGGTCTCCTAGAAATAATACAATTATATGAGGACAATGACTTACCTTTAATTCTTGTCCTAGTTTGGTACCAAATCTAATATTTCTGACAGCATATGGAGCTTGACTCATGTTGTCTGAACCACCAACTAATACAATGTTACAATCTCCTAGCATAATCTCCTGAAATAAAATACAATGTTTGTACAAATTTTAAAACTTGACCGGACAATATGGGACTAGTTTTCAAGATTGTAAAGCAAAACAAAAAAATCATTTTGGTCTTGAAGCAGACCTTACACCCCTTAGGAAATTGGTCAATAATCTATTTTGGTTCCATGCTAATATTCAGCTTTACTTAAATTTTGCTTTAATTTTGTTACTATTAGCTACAATTTTGACCAACAAAATTATGTTTTGGAAATTGGTAAATAGCTTTAAAATGATGAAATAAAGGTAAATATTTCACATTAAACAGCTTATCGAACCACTTTCCACCTTTTGAAAACGAAAATTACCATCGATTACTTATTTGCTTGCAAGCAAATAATTTGACCTCGCTTTTTCCGTATACAATTGAACTTACTAGTGACAGGTAAAAACGAATAATTTTTATTTTGTCACTTATTAACGGCCAACTTGCATGGTTCTTTGTCCGTAATTAACACAGACTAAAAGCAGATTAAAAAAAAATAAGACATAAGTGCATTGTTGTACTGATTTAATGACGATTCGACAAACTCTGTAAACAATGTCGATAATTAATAAGATGACGTCCATTTCTTGATCGATCTCAAAACACGAGCAGTTGCACATATTTTCCCTGATGCGCATACATTTCATAACATTTATAAGTTACAGAAACATGTTTTATTAAGGCATCGATCATATCTGATAGTTCTTATGGGTAAAAAAAATTTACGATTTGGCAAATAATGCCCCTTTAAATAATCTTGCTAAGGGTATTCAAGTATGCATGTTATCTCTCAGTAACCATGGTAACATTAAAAAAACAAACCAGGAACTAACAAATCTTTAAGTGTCGAAACTATTCAACTATTCAACTAAATGTATTTTCATTTTGGGGGGATTTATCTTTTTTTTAACATTGTATGTTTTTGGCAGTTTGGGAAAAGATTGCTGACAATAAAGAATGGTAACTAATGATATATCTTTGGGGATCCAGAGAATATTTATTATATGAATGTTGTTGTAATGTTCTGAATTAAACTGATGTTGGTTTTTTAAGAAGTTGAGGGGTCGTCATGGCCATGATAGTGCGGTAATTGTTTTTACATCTACCAATGCAACCTCTAAATATTTCCACCTGTGACAAAAAGTACAAACAACACAACTCTTTGTAATAGTTTGTCAGTGACTTGAGGCAAGGCCAGTGGTTTTCCTCATCAATAAAAGATACCACTTGTATATTGTCTCAAACAGCATTAAACATCAATAATCCTAGGCATTTGAAAATAAAAATTCTGAACAGTAAAAGTAAACAATATAACTTACGTGGGCTCCATTAACTATGGCCTGAAAGCCTGAGCCACAAAGTCTATTAACTGTCAATGCTGGAACAGGGACTGGTACTCCACAACGTAAACCTACATGACGAGCTATGTAAATAGAGTCTGCTGCTGACTACAATATATAAATAAAATATTTACCATTCACAATGAAAACAAACATCATCGTGCAAGCTATTAAATAGAGTCTGCTGATTGGTACTTATGCTCATCCCAGTTCCATTACATCATTATGTACACATTTCTGGTTCAAAAGAGTGCAATGGTGTCTTTGAAAGAACGTGTTCAGGTAGAGACAACAGGGGCATCACTCCAGAATGGAAAAAAGTGGTATAGTCTGTAATTTATTTTGGCCTTCCATGTATGGTCCCTGACCTCATCTCGTGTATAAATTAAAAAAATATTCGCTGATAGGTGAACATACTGAACAGAAACCAAATGGGGAAAGCACAGACATGAATAAAACTTAATTACCCCAACGTCTAGCGGTAGGGAAATAAAAAAGTCTCATCCTCTGTTTAACTTTGTTCCATGGTGGTGGCTATCTTGGATTTCCAATATGTATTAAAAATATACCGGTACTGTTTTTTCGAAATCTACAAAAGAGGTGTTTAACATGTAGAGTGTGGCAATCTTCAAACATGCTATCCACTATGGGACACCGTCATGCTTTCCGTATTATAACCTGTCAACCCCCCATCGAGAAGGCACCCGTATCTTCCACCTGGGAATGCATTTTGAGTTCTGGGAATCTTTGTATGTAATCAGTTAAAGTATAATCATCAGTCCCTATGACAACCACAAAACAAAGTTCTACTGTAATATTTTAATACCTGTAGAACATTTCCAATGACAACACCGTTTACTATTTCTGGATTAACTTTTCCTGATTCTAATGTTGCCTTGGCAGCTACTTCCATCAAGTCTGTACATGATTTCCCTGTCAGTTTTCCACCATATGTACCAAAAGCTGTCCTCTTGGCAGCAACAATGAATACATTATTTACAGCTAAAAATAAATCATTAAAAATATTAATATATACTGAAGGGAAAAAGAAATGCAGGGTAACATAATATGCTCCTATTTTTTAACTGCGTGGCATAAAATAATGAAAACTGGACAGACAAGTGGCTTGGTCAGTGTGCACTAAAATCGGTGTCTAAAGTTACTCAACCATGAAAGGTATCATGTGACATAGAGAAAGTGATAAAAAGCAAATAATATGTGCAGAATAATGATAACAAGTTTGTCAACACATCGTGTCATACCACTTTATACTCTTGTGGTATACACATCGCTTTCCACTATTTAAAGTTAATTTGAATCTATTGTAATAATGTCACGGCTGACGGAAGTTCAGAAGGGTCAGGCTATTGCATTACTAATGCAAGGTCAAAGGCAACAACAAGTTGCTTTGCAATTTGGTGTGACTGTTTCCACTATAGAGCACCTTTTTTTTCTTTCTCAACTGCAAAATACATCAATACAGAATATAGTACAATAATATAATAACATATAAAACATCATACAATCTATATAATAAAGTACAATTAAATCTTCTTACAATCTTTTCCAGTATATAATCATATAATGTATATTGCAGTGGAGGTTTTCTTTTTTTTTTAGAATAGAAAAATGAGAAAAGAGGTATTTTGCAGAGTTTAAAATTGTTTACAATTGATATGTGATAAATATATTTTTTTATATAATTAAGAAAGAAAAAAGTAGATATGAATTTTAGTATATTTAAAAAAAATAATAAAGACATTGAGAAGATGAGGTTGTACTTTATATTGGCATTTATACATGTATGTAAAACTTTTATGGTCTGGCCTGGTGCATTCAATCAATTGGACTATAACACTGTACCCGATATACAAAAGTATTATTTGGATGGATCAAATATTCATATTGTTTTAATTTCCCGGTAATGAGTATACTATAGTATAATGAATATAAACCAGAAAAATTTATTTAGATAGACTATATCAGTTAATATTTAATGTTGTCTCTATGGAAAGGGAATTTACAGAAGAATAAAAAAAATTTGTTAACAATCCTCAAACAGTTTTTCAAAAGTACTCCAGTGTAATTGAAATTCTGCAATTCTTTGATTTCTGACAGCAATCATTTTTTCAGTTTTATATAAATCTATCAAACAGGCTTTAAGCGAATGAAAGGATAATTTTTTCTTCAGACATCTGTTGGTATATATATAGTATTTTATTTTTAGTAAAATGGCATTGTATACATCATCTTTATATACTTTATCAACATCACCAAAAATTAGAGTCTTCTTTAAAAATGTTTGGTTTATGTCTTTGTCACCGAACCAAGAATTTACTTGCCCTAGAAGATTTTGTACATTTTCACATCCCCAAAAAATGTGTTCAATGGTTTCATTTTCCTTCTGGCAAAAATTACAATTGGCATCATCAATAATTTTAATTTTTTTCAGGAAATAATTAGTAGCCAGAATATTGTGGTTTATTCTAAATTGAAACCAATGTAGTTTTGTACATGCTGTGACTTTAAATGGGAGTATATAAATTTTTTTCCACTCATTTGAATTAATATTGAAAACTGTATTCCATTTTCTTTGAGCTGTAGGAACACTACTGTTTTTATTTAGAATTGTGTACATATCTATAGAGCACCTTGTCCGTCGTCTGAGAGATACTGGAAGGGTTACCGACCGTCCGCAATGGGGAGATCTACGCGTAACGACGCCATGTCAAGACAGGGCTATTCGTCTTGCCCACCTGCGTAATCTCCATGTTACTGCTACTGAGTCTGAAACCGCTTTAACTACTATAGGCAATCATAATCGCCACATTCACCCAAAAACTGTGAGAAACCGATTGCGCGAGTTTGGTCTGCGAGCTAGTCGACCTTACATTAGTTTTCCTCTCACTCGTCCACATCGCGCGCGTCGTATGGCTTGGTTTGTGGCACATGGTCCCAGACAATTTCCAATTAGGATGGGTCTTTTTCACAGATCAGTTGCGGTTCACTCTTTTTTCGTCCGGACGGTCGACGTCGTGTATACAGACGTCGTGGGGAACGCTTCGCCGACGCTTGCGTTCTTGAGAAGGATAGGTTTGGGGGTGGCTCGCTTATGGTATGGGGAGGGATATCTCATGGGTTAAAGTCGCCGTTGATTTGATAGCCCGGTAATTTAACAGGCGTAAGATATAGGGATGAAATCCTCCGGCCGGTTGCAGTTCCATTTGTGCAACAGCATCACCTAATTTTCCAGCAGGATAACGCCCGGCCCCATGTAGCCAGAGTTTGTCAAGATTTTCTTGCCAATCATAACATTAACCCACTCGATTGGCCTCCATACAGTCCAGATTTGTCCCCAATCGAACATCTGTGGGACGAACTGGACAGAGAGTAAGGGGGCGTCGGAATGCCCCCGCTACTCTCAACCAATTAATTATAAGGGCTGCCTTGTTGGAAGAGTGAGATAATATCCCCATAAGAAGGATAAATGCTCTGATGAACTCCATGCACAGGAGAATCAGGGCTGTAACAGATGTGCGAGGGGGGCATACAAGATATTGACGAGTTAATTGATTTCATTTATTGGGGGGTACTGTTAAATTGGTTTCAATTACTCATGAATTATTTGATCAAAATCTAATGAAATTTTAAAAACTTGCTGATTAAATTTGTATTTTTATCCTTATTAATATTGAAAAAAAACATTTGAATAAATAATATTAAATCACCTAAAATGTTGACCCTGCATTTCTTTTTCCCTTCAGTATATGTCAAAATTGATATGCTCCTGGCTGATTAAAATTTGACATTAAGCAAGAGCTATGGTTTTAAAGGATATTGCTTATTAATCATGTAACCCAAATGAAATTGACTGAATATGTACAGAACTGATAGATTATGGGGTTTTCGAAGTCAATCGAGTCGTATTTCTGTTTTCAGATATATTCCGGAAGATAACTTATTTACTGATAATCTTTTGGGTTTTTTTGGTAGGGGCAGTTTTAAGGGTAGGCTAGTGAATAGCATTAGCAAACAAGTAAAAGAATCTCATTCCAACAATCATAATACATGTATATCTATTCCCCATGGTTGGCCCCATCTTAGGCCACAACTTATTAAAATACATGTTTCTGATACAGCATATTCAAAAGACTTGCTGTTTATCTGCAATTACCTCCTTACCATATACATGTAACCTATTGATTAGTCATGGTCTAAGTATATTATATATATACATTTTGTATACCATGGATCTTACCAATTAACTTATTTAAACCAACGAATCCAAAGGATGAGTTGGTTTAAATAAGTTCATGAGTAAGATCCATGGTATATATGTTTTGTAACAGAAATTACATGATGACATCAAAATCATGGAATAACATCAAGATCTGACGTCAAAATCATGGAATAACAGATCTAAGACATCAAAAATCATGAGAATAGCATCAAGATCTTCATGTTAGACCATGGTTTGTAAAAGTTCACTATTTTTAAGTTGATTACTGCATAAAAACATCAAAGGAAAAATGCGTATTTATGTTACAAATAATCAATTAGGTTGTCTTCGAGTGTTATTCATTGGATTCTATTTGTGTAACCATTGGTGCAATATTAAACTAGAGGCTCCCAGGAGCCTGTATAGCTCACCTGGGTATAATAACAACATCAGTCAATAAAACTTGGCAACTCCAGTCAAAAAATAACAAATGTAGCCCTCGTCATTGCAGACACCCTCTTCAAAAAAATTTGGGCAGGGGTTCCCCCCTTTAATGTAAGTTATCAATATTGCTGTAAAAAAAACCATAAATGTCAATGATTCTCAAAATTTAGCTTTTGCTACTTCACATTTTGTAATAGAGTTGCTTCCTTTTGATTATTTAAGTATAAAAGCAGTGAAAGTCAACAAAAATGCATTTCAAGAGGAATAACTCTTCACACAGTTGTCGGACATTTTCAACTGTGAACTTTTTTTGTAGATCTTGACATGCTGAACATTTTTGCAGTTTAAACTTAACATCTATCTCTTATAGTTTTTGAAATAAAAAACGAAAAGTATAAAAATTGTGAAAATTTGATGAAAAAAGGGCAATAACTCCAAAATGGGTAATGGAATTTACATCACAATTGCCGTGTAGGTAGATCTTGACATGCTGAAAATCTTTACTGTTTAAACTTAACATCTATCTCTTATAGTTTTTGAAATAAAGGACGAAAAGTATTAAAATTTTGAAAATTTGATGAATAAAGGGAAATAACTCCAAAATGGGTAATGGGATTTACTTCAAAATTGCAGGGTAGGTAGATCTTGACATGCTGCACATTTTGCAATTTAAACTTAACATCTATCTCTTATAGTTTTTGAAATATAAGACGAAAAGTATTAAAATTTTAAAAATTTGATGAAAAAAGGGCAATAACTCCAAGATGGGTCATCAGATTTACTTCAAAATTGCAGGGTATGTAGATCTTGCTGTGCTGATCATTTTTATCCCAAGTCAGATTTTTGATATTATTAACGGTTTTTGAGTTATTACCCAAAAACCTGCAATTTTACCATATGTTCTATTTTTAGTAACAGCGGCCATGTTGGTTGGTGCACGGCATCACCGGACACAATTTGGAAACTAGACACCCTAGTGATGATTCAAACCAAGTTTGGTTTCAATTGGTCTAGTACTTTCAGAGGAGAAGATTTTTGAAAAAGTTTACGACGGACGATGACGACGGACTCCCTTTGGGTCAGGTGAGCTAAAAAACCCAATTTAAATAAAATATAAAAAGTTAAAGCTACAGTGACAACATATCTCTGTTCAATCAAAAAGCATAACACTAGTGTTTGACAGGTGAAGAAAAGTATTGATTTGTTTATTCAATGTGACCTGTCATTACTTTAAATTTGATGCAAGCTGCATGTGATGACAGAACTATGGCAAGTGATTGTAAATGTAAAATGACCTCGCATGACCATACAAATAATAGTACATATCAAGCATAGCATGTAGTAAAGGTTATTTACCTTTTACAAGGAGTTCATAAGGAGTTCAAAGTCCATTCATGTAAATTGTAAACTTTTCACTGCTCAGGGAGTAAATAAGAATATTATAAAAAGGACAACCTTGCTAACAAGTGGAATAACGAACAACGATACATATATTTACTGTTACAAACAACTAACACACATGATAACTTGTTTTACATCGTTCAAATTTACCTCTTGAAAGTGCCATGTTAATCTTTAGATTGTCAATGGAAAACTAAAAAGACATGTTATAACGGAGAGAACATGATAAAATTCCGGTTATGCATTTGTCAAAATTGTGTTAGGCCTATACTACTTTTATTTTCTCCCTAGTATCAACCTAACACAATGTAAAAGTACCCAAATGCAATAATGCAATATAATAGTGGATGAATACATTTTGTAAGTTCGAATCCCGCTCACGGTGAAGTGTACTCGATACAACATTATGTGATAAAGTTTGTCAGGGACTCGTGACAGGTGATACTAATAATCCACAAGGCAAGCAACTCCGCAGGTTTAAAAATCGTACCTCTGCTCGCTTCGAGTACATTTATTGCACCTTATTTCCATTATGTCATTAAAACTAGGACATAGATTATTAGCATCTATATAGGGTTCAACACATGCAATTTGATGTTAACATAAGATTATATGAATATTGACACGAACAAGTTAAAATTAGGAAAAAGAGATGAAATAATAAAGAAATAAAGAAATCTTATTGAAAATAAATTTGTAAACAGAAAGTTAGAAAAAGGGGGGTGGTAAGTCCGTGCCACGAGCGCCTGTGTTTAATACAATGCAAATGATGAACGCTGGACTAATATGCAATCATTATAAATTAAGTAATTGTCGGAATTGACCAGATATACTTCCGGGGAAAATTAGCGGGGTGGATATAAACTAAAACACAATCAAATGAGGGAGTTCAGTCTGGATTTGGACAAATAACCCAAAACAATTATTAAACCAAGTAGTTCACCGAAGGGCCCACATATCAGATTTCATTGTTAGCATACATTCAGTCAGATTTGCAAACACTTCTGTACAGAAGGATGGGTTTTGTGTGAACGGTATCCTTGCCCGGAATTTTAACTGACGGGTTTCCACGCAATGAATGTATGCTAACAATGAAGTTTGATATGTGGGCCCTTCGGTGAACTACTTGGTTTTGTTAGTTTTCCTTTTTTAAATTGTACAACTGCATAAACCTACCTCGAGGCGACGTTCGAGATGTTCAAGTATCCGTGTGTGTGACGTAACAAACCACCCGTGTATATATTCGTGTAAAATGCCACAAATTCTGTATTTAACAAGTGGAGTGTAGCTATCAAGAAGACTGACCATGCGAATAGAGTTCCGTGGACGCCAGGGAAATACGACGTGGTTTGCTCGGCACATTTCAAGGACATCGGCTTCACAGTGTCGCCTGTCGGGATTATTATATTAGATGTCTTCCAGTGTTGATTGAATAAAAAGTTTATATTACTTTTACTTAAGGAATGGCTTCTCTAAGCATAGTGTTCAAAATATTTGTTAAGACATAAAGCACTAACCATTTTACTACTGAAGGGGGATTTTTTCTTAGAATAAGAATAGTTTATTTTCCACTATGTCCAAACCTTTTTAAGTAGACCTGAATACACCTCAGCCCTAAAAAATATTGTTTGTTCAGGCTAACTCGACCCTACCTAAAATGTAGTGCCTATCCTAGCTATTTTATTAGTTTTTCTCAACAAGCACAGTCAAAGTTAGAACATCTGCATGCCCAAGATATCCTATGCAAACAAGATGAACTGTGAGCTAATGCTCACTTATGATATCCCCGCATATATGTTCAATGTGTACAAAAACCAACGAAGTCGGCAAACAGGAAGTAGGAATCTGACGGGTTACAAAAACGCTTCCCACAATATGGCATACCTATATGAAGATTGTGACCAAACATCAGATTTCTCCCATCAATAGTTGTTGAGAAAAATGCGACGAAAAATATCTTGGGACGGACGGAAGAACGGACAGAGGTAAAACAGTGGAGCAAGGATGTAAAAACTAGAGGCTCAGGTGAGCCTGTATCGCTTACCTGACATAAATAAGCCCTCTTAAGAATGTCTGCATGCCGAATACATCTAAGTTACTATTTAAATCCCAGAGTTCTATGTTAAAACTATGTCTGCTCATGGCAGCCATCTTGGATGGAGGTCGTGGTCACCGGACACAATTGTGAAAGTATACTACCCAAGGACCATCCATGCCATGTTTGCTTTAAATTGGCTGACAGGTTTCAGAGGAGAAGATTTTTAAACAATTTTCCCATAGGGTTCTATGTTAAAACTATGTCCGCTGACGGCGGCCATTTGTTTGGACCGAGATCGGGGTCACTGAACACAATTTTGGAAGTTGACCACCTAAGGACCATCGATGACATGTTTGCTATATTGGTTTACTGATTTCAGAGGAAAAGATTTTTAAAACATTTTTTCCCATAGGGTCTTATGTTAAAACTATGTCCGCTGAAGTCGGCCATCTTGGATGGAGGTCAGGGTCACCGGACACAATTTTGAGAATTGACCACCCATGCCATGTTTGCTTTAAATTGGCTTACTAGTTTCAGAGGATAAGATTTTTAAACATATTTCCCACAGGGTCCTACGTTAAAACTATGTCCTCTGATGGCAGCCATCTTGGATGGAGGTCAGTGTCACAGGACATATAATTTTGAAAGTTGACCACCTAAGGACCATTCATGTCATGTTTGCTTTAAATTGACTTACTGGTTTCAAAGGAGAAGACTTTTAAACATTTTTTCAATAGGGTCCTATGTTAGAACTAAGTCGAGTCATGGCGGCCATCTTGAATTTCAGATCGGCAAACGATTCACAAGTTTAGTACAGGACCACCCAATGATCACTCCTGCAAAGTAACAATTCAATTGGCTTGGTGGTTTCTGACAAGAAGATTTTTAAAAGTTCAGCCAATGAGAACACATTATGGACCCTGGCAGCCATGAATTTCAAATCGGCACCAAAAACATAAATCTGGTAGAGGACCGCCCAATGAACATTTGTGACAAGTCTGGTTCAAATCTGTTCAGTGATTTCAGAGAAGAAGATTTAAATGTGAAAAGCTAACGGACGGACGACGGACGGATAGCCGTGACAAAAGCTCACATGTCCTATGGTGACCCTACCTAACCGTTAACCGTAAACAGACAATTATTTTTTTATGTCTCATATGCATGCATGTATATTTTTGATCTACCTGATATGTGAAAAAAAAATTGGATTCTCCACTGACATTAAAAAATCCCAAGCACCCCCCCCCCCTTTCCCTCCTTTTCACTAATAAAAGTGTTGGTATCTTTATTATAAAGAAAACAACAGTCTGTGGGAAGACATGTCGCTTCACTCGGCCACATTAATGAATATTCTGATTCCTAGCTGGCCAGTCTTTGTTCTTACTCCTTAATGCTGCCTGCGTAGCAGAGAAGCAACAAATACAAATTTTATAGTCTTTGGTTAACCAGACTGGAGCTCTATCCCATGGATCTAAAACGCTCAAGGCGAGCATGCTAACCATTACACCACCGATGAGATAGGACACCATTTTGTCTACAGACTGATGACGACAGACCCATAACATAATACCATCACAGCAACATTTCTGTGGTGGTATAAAAATCACACTGAAAAAGGAGCAGTCCTTCAAAACTTTCATTAAGCTAGGGACTTGTGCCCAAGTTGCTTAGTTGAAGTTAGTTAATACAGTCAATATGATCAGCACACATTAAAAAACTCATAAATTAGCTTCCAGTCAGATTTGAACTGACATCTTTTCAACTTTATTGAAATGTACTGCCTTGTACTATAGAAGCCATAATGATTGTAATGTTACACACAGTACACACACATATAAATAAAACACTCAAGTATTTCAAAAGCATCTTGTACAAAGGACTGTATTTAAGACATATTATTAACTACAGATGTAAAATGTACATGTATTTTAATCTTCACCATAGGATGGTCAAATGTTTAAATTGTGCATTTATTGCCACTGATTATATCAGGTAATAATATTCATTAAAAAGTTGTTAATGTTTTCGTGATTCATGAAAAAAAAATTACGAGCTACTGACCCCTCCCCTTAAATTGTCTTAAAGGGTCAATATATGACTTCAATAACAATATATGATATAAATATACAGGTATAACATGACAAAAAGACAAATATTAATTTATTGGCAGACAAAAAATTACGAATACCCAGAAAATTGAAGATTGAGCAACATAAACACAATTAAAAATCCAGACCGACATGAGCTCAAATGCTCCATACGAGTCTGCAGTTCGAACTTCACTAATTATTTCATGGGCAAAAGAGCTAGGGGCAATTGCCCTCTCCACTTTGAAAAGTTTAGGGGGACAAAATAGTCAGTTTTCCCCCCTTATTTTGGCATTAAATTTAAGAAAAAACTGTTTTACTTTAGTATGGAAGCATCCAGTTAGCCAAGGGTATATGGATATTTGGACAAGGGTATGCTTTGAAACCAGTGACTTTTTTTTTTATCGATGCAGTTTTGAAAATATACCAGACAAGTAAGGAATACCTTTTTGTAATTTTTCTGTTTTTTTTATGTTACATTCTAGTGTAATTTTCATTAAAAAAAACTGCACGAAAGCCCCATAATTTTTTTTCTATTGAAAATATTCCTGTTTTTTCACATTCTGAGTGTATATGATGCTTTTGGCATGTTGTTTTTGAATATTTAATAAAAAGAAAAGGTGTGGAAAAAGTTGGGTCAGTTTTTTTTAATAAAAATGATTTTTTCCCTAATGTCTTAAATGACATTGCAGTCTTAGCTTAGCTCACCTCTACGAAAGCCCAGAAGTATCAATCGAAATTCGAGATTCAGTATCTGAAATTTGAAATTCGAAATTCAATATCTTGATTAACAAGTGGAAGTAAAGACAACAAACTGACGTTCCTTATGAGAAATTAAATGCTGTTTAACAAATTACTGTACGAGAAATTAAACCAATGAAAATGGTAGCCAATTGCATCATACTAACTGTTCGCAGTAATTAAGAATATTCTTTTATAATTGAAAATAATTTCACTCTTGATGAACTAGATAAGATATTTTTATTTATAATTATGTATCCCGTCCTGGCTGTAGTCACAATTTCATCGCTGATATATCCCTTAACCCCCGCCCTACCACATTTTCTTACCATTACCCCTCCGCCTACTCACCATCCAAAATCCTCCTCCTTTTTCTCATCCTCAACCCATCCCTACCCCTCCTCTCATTTTCCCATCCTTAACCCTCCCCATTTTCCCAGCGTTAACCCTGCCCCTTTTCCCAGCCTTAACCCTGCCCCTTTTCCCAGCCTTAAACCTTCCCCTTTTCCCACCCTTAACCCTCTTCCTTTTCCCACCCTTCTTTTCCCAACCATAACCTGCCTTTTCCCCACACATAACCCTCCCCTTTCTCCCACCCTTAATTTTCCCCTTTTTCCCACCCATAACCCTCCTCATTTTCACCATCAATAATCCCTTTTTTCACACCCTTAACCCATCCCCCATTTTCCCATCCTTAACCCTCTCCCTTTTCCCACCATAACCCTCCCCCTTTTTCCCATCCTTAACCCTCCCCCTATTCCCACCATAACCCTAGTTCCCACCCTTAACCCTCACCCAGTCTGTCAAGCACTTTTTGGCTTAAAAAAATTAGGAAATCAAGAGGGTTTTTAGTTAAAAATCAGGAGATTATCAGGAATTTTTTTTATATAAAGTCATAAAACCATACAAAAAAAAACAAAATAAAAGGCCGTTGGCCACTGGTCCCCCGACGCCAAAGTTATATGGCAAGATTAAATTTTGAAACTACTGAAAACTAGAGGTTCAGGTGAGCCTGTATCACTCACCTGAAAGGGGAGCACCCAAGGACCATTTTGAAGTAAAAAAAGGGGAGTAACTCTGGTTAGATTTGTCGAACTTGATCTAGATATTCATGAGATACACTTACATACCAAACCTAGTTTCAATCTGGCTATTTGTTCCCAAGTTATCATCTGGAAACCAAATATTTAGCAATTTTGAGGTATAAAAAGGGGCACAACTCTAGTAAAAATTCACGAAAAATTGTCATAATCGAACTTGACCTAGATCTTCATCAGATACACATACATTCCACACCTAGCTTCAATCTGACTTTTCATTCACAAGTTATCATCTGGAAACCAAACACACGGACGGACGACACCCATTTCTATAGTCCCCTTCGACGAAGCGTCAGGGGACACAAATGGCCGCCTTCCTCCCCTCTAAGCAAGAGCTTTCAGGCCATAATATATAAATTTAAGCATGGTGTTTTTGATTCCAGATGAACTAAAAGGACTTACTTAGGCCATTTTCCTCACCTCCTTTTATTGATAAGATGCTTTACACTAAAATAATTTCAACATATTATTGTTTTTTGTGGGGAAAATCAGCAGTTATCAGGAGTTTATCTAACAAATTCAGGAAAAATCAGGAGTCACTTGACAGACTGCTCACCCTTTACCCCTTAACTCTGCCTTTTCCCCCCACACACAACCCTCCCCTTTTTCCCATCCTTACCTCTTCCCCCTTTTTCCACCCTTAGACCTCCCCATTTTTCCCAGCCTTAACCCTGCCCATTTTCTCAGCCTTAACCCTTCCCCTTTTCCCACCCTTAACCCTCTTCCTTTTCCCAACCATAACCCTGCCTTTTTCCCCACACATAACCCTCCCCTTTTCCCACTCATAACCCTCTCCATTTTCACCAACCATAATCCCCCTTTTCCCACCCTTCTTTCCCACACACAAAACACTCCCCTTTTTTCCAACCATAACCCTCCGCTTTTCCCATCCTTTATCCTCCCCCTTTTCCCACCCATAACCCTCACCCTTTACCCACCATAACCCTCCCCTTTTCCTACCCAAATCCCTCCCTCTTTTCTCACCATAACCCTCCCCCTTTCCCCACCATAAACCTCCCCCTTTTCCCACCCATAACCATCCTGCTTTAGCCACCATAACCCTCCACCTTTCACACCCATTACCCTCCCCCTTTACATACCCATCAACCTCTCTCTTTTCCAACCTTTAACTCTACCCCTTTCCCCACCCTTAACCCTCCCCCTTTTCCTACCATAATTCTCCCCCTTTTCCCACCCATAACCCTCCCCATTTTCCCACCATAAAACCACTCCCTTCTCCCACTCATAACCCTCCCCATTTTCCCACCATAACCCTTCCCCTTTTCACTCGTAACCCTCCCCATTTTCACACTCATAACCCTCCCCCTCTACCCATCATAAACCTGCCCCTTTTCCCACCCATAATCCTCCTTT
>MJUT01051978.1:427069-451547 GCA_002080005.1 Gigantidas platifrons
GATGGACAGCGAATGAAGAAGTTTGACAACAGACGACAAATGATACACGTTTATTACCTGTATCCTCACTTTGAACAATATCCTCATTTTGAAACAAATAAACATAAACAACAGACAATATTTATACATACTGTTTTCATTGACAACTCCACAACTCTAAAACCTTGAGTGGTCATTAACTTGATAATGAAAAATAAAATCTGTATCATTTATACCTGACAGTTGTAAGCTATACAGTCTCATGTGACAAAACAAACAATCACCTCTCATCTTAACGGAACACAAAATACCATTACATATGACTTTGGAAATCCAGATCCTGGCTTGAGACAGATACAAATATGGCAGGGTTAAGCTGGTTAATGGGATTCCAGTCCACTCCTCTTGATAACTGGATCTCCAATGGAAATGTATGTCAATCAATATGATGTGCTTGCATAAATGTTTTATCTAATATCTGAAAAATATAATCCTCAGTCTCATTCTTGTTGATTAAAAAAAATCGAGTCAGTTTGATATTTAACTTTGACTCCCAAATTGCAATTAAATATTTTGATCAGTAACGAAGATAATCTGCCACGCATACAAGTAGCTGGTAACTTTGGTTAGCAGCTTCTTAACCTGTATACAAGTCTATGTTGTAGCACTGTGATGGGGATATTATCATAATTAGAGAAAACATCATAGTGTTGTTACTAATTAAACCTACAGGTACATTAATACATTTTAACAGAATTTAGTTGGTTTATGGTGTTTAATGCCACTTTCAACAATATTTCAGCTATATCGTGGTGGTCACTTTTATTGGTGACCTGGGGAAAACCACAGACCTGTCGCAAGTCACTGACAATCTTTAACATGTAATGTTGTATCGAATACACCTCGCAATGAATGGGGTTCGAACTCACAACTTTAGTGATGATAGGCACTGATTGCACAGGTAATCGTAAATCCAGCCACCATACGACCACGATGATTCCTGATTTAATTTAAGTTTTGAAAAATAATATATAAAGAGATATGAAGTGCATTTAAAGGAAATTACATGATTAACTGTAAGTTTTCTGTCAGATTTCTTATTTTCAATATAAATTCTAGGTGCCAAAGAAGAAAAAAGCAAAAGTAAAGAAAAAAGAGGAAAAGAAAGAAACAAAGAAAGCAGCAAGTACTGGAAAATCTGGTGAACAATCTTTTCAGGTATTTTGTACTTAGGCCAAAAAAAAAAAATGTGTGTTTACGGTCACATGTCAAAAAAATCTAGGGTCGGTCAGCATTAAATTTTTTTTTTTTTACTATCGGCAAAACTGGAAATAGTCGTTCCCGGTTCCGGAATCTGATTCCGGTATTTATTTTAGAAATTTCCGGTAAGCCGTCATTTGTTGAGGCTGTTTTATGACAAGTTACACAGTTTTTCTACCTTCTTTGCTCTCAATGTCGACAAAAAGCTAGCGTTTGAATAAATAAAACATTGCTGCTGATTAAACAACAAAAATGGTTTTCCGAATTCTGTGTAAAAATTGATAGGGTCGCTAGCAAAAATTAGGGTCGAATAATTGCCGATTAAAAAGGTTAGGGTCGGCAGCTGAAAAATAGGGTCGGTCGGATGACCGTAAACACACATTTTTTTTTTTGGCCTTTTATATGGCCAAATAAATATACGATATAAACATAGATATAGAATAACGTCTGTATTGAATGTAGAGACAGACATTATCACCATTATCTCAGCGAGGAGGACTCGGGCTGCGATACTAGTGATAATGTATGCCGAGACCTGCAAATCGGATGTTATTGTTTTTATCTGTATTATCATAACGTCTTTCATATCATAGTGACAGATAATTTTCAGTATCAGATGGAGTTTGTTGACACTAAAAATATTACTCGCTGAGTTCAAAGAAAAATGCTCAAAATACAGTGGAACCTGTCTAATGCGACACACCAAGGGACCAGGGAAATGTGTCGGTTTGTAGAGGATGTCAGAACCTGTCTAATGTGACACACCAAGGGACCAGGGAAATGTGTCGGTTTGTAGAGGATGTCAGAACCTGTCTAATGCGACACACCAAGGGACCAGGGAAATGTGTCGGTTTGTAGAGGATGTCAGAACCTGTCTAATGCGACACACCAAGGGACCAGGGAAATGTGTCGGTTTGTAGAGGATGTCAGAACCTGTCTAATGCGACACACCAAGGGACCAGGGAAATGTGTCGGTTTGTAGAGGATGTCGCAATACTCAGGTTTTATTTTACTTAACATAATTACTTTGGGATCATAAATTTTTGTTTGATGTCACAGGATGTCGGAAAACTCGGGTGTCGGATTGCACAAGTTCCACTGTACTGCTAAATGTATATAAAATTCATTTGTGTGAGATTTGGAAACGGGTTGAAAAGCCAGCCTTTGAGACAGATACAAATAAGGCAGGGCTAAGCTGGTTAATGGGATTCCAGTCCACCCCTCTTGATAACTGGATCTCCAATGGCAATGTATGTCAATCAATATGATGTGCTTACATATACGTTTTATCTAATATCTGAAAAATATAATCCTCAGTCTCATTCTTGTTGATTAAAAAAAATCGAGTCAGTTTGGTATTTAACTTTGACCCCCAAATTGCAATTAAATGTTTTGATCAGTAACGAAGATAATCTGCCATGCATACAAGTAGCTGGTAACTTTGGTTAGCAGCTTCTTAACCTGTATACAAGTCTATGTTGTAGCACTGTGATGGGGATACTATCTTAATTAGAGAAAACATCATAGTGTTGTTACTAATTAAACCTACAGGTACGTCCTTAATACGTTTGAACAGAATTTAGTTGGTTGGTTGGTTTATGGTGTTTAATGCCACTTTCAACAATATTTCAGCTATATCGTGGTGGTCATTTTTATTGGTGAAGGAAACTGGAGTATCTGGGGAAAACCACAGACCTGTCGCAAGTCACTGACAATCTTTAACACATAATGTTGTATCGAATACACCTCGCAATGAATGGGGTTCGAGCTCACAACTTTAGTGATGATAGGCACTGATTGCACAGGTAGTGGTAAATCAAGCCACCATACGACCACGATGATTCCTGATTTAATTTAAGTTTTAATAAATAATATATAAAGAGATATGAAGTGCATTTAAAGGAAATTACATTCATTAACATGATAAACTGTAAGTTTCTGTCAGATTTCTTATTTTCAATATAAATTCTAGGTGCCAAAGAAGAAAAAAGCAAAAGTAGAAAAAAAAGAGGAAAAGAAAGAAACAAAGAAAGCAGCGAGTACTGGTAAATCTGGTGAAAAATCTTTTCAGGTATTTAGTACTTATATATGGCCAAATAAATATACAATATATACATAGATATAGAATAACGTCTGTATTGAATGTAGAGACAGACATTATCACCATTATCTCAGCGAGGAGGACTGGCTGCGATACTAATGATAATGTATGCCGAGACCTGCAAATCGGATGTTATTGTTTTTATCGGTAACATCATAACGTGTTTCATATCATAGTGACAGATAATTTTCAGTATCAGATGGAGTTTGTTGAAAATATTACTCGCTGAGTTCAAAGAAAAATGCTCAAAATACCGCTAAATGTATATAAAATTCATTTGTGTGAGATTTGGAAACGGGTGGGAAAGCCAGCCTTTGGCCTATTTCCCAGCAAGTACAAATAATTTTATTATTACTGACAATGTATAAATATTGTTCATATATCATGCAATGTCAAAAAGTCGAAAAAGACAACTTTTACTGAAAAGAGCAGAAACAAGTATCGTTCTAATTGTTTGGTGGTGCATATAGTCTAACCCCCCCAGGCCCCTCCCCCAAGAAGTCAATGATGTTACAACAAGTGTTGCGACTCCAGACTACAATATACAATTTACTTGTTTGTTTCCAAAGAATCTATAAGATTGTGATTCCTCCATTGCTAAGGCATGTAGGGTGTAAATGTTACTTATTATACAGGGTCCCAGATTAACATTTTGTGCATAATAGCCAGCTGGGCTACTGAAATTTTGAGACTGCTAGCCCAGATTAAAAAACAGTAGCCCAGGTGAAAATGACGAGGACTGCTAGGGAGGTTGGGGGTGTTATTCCCCCCCCCCCAAGACAATTTTGTATTTTTTAAGCCAAATCCTGCATTTTACACACATTTTTGAAAGAAATAAAACTAGTTGAAAAAGTTGATTTTCCCCAATATATAAACATTTGGTACATTTTTCTTGATTTTTGACCCCGATAGATAATTCCACATCACTAACTGCTAACTTCTTCTCTTTACGTAGAGATCCCTCCAGCGTTGGAGCACCCGGATATCCGTTAAAAAGGCTATTTTAAAATTCTAAAAGGTTGATCCTCTACCAAGAATAAATCTGTGCACTAAATTGTTCCTCCACCACTGGATATATACATTTTGTACACCAATACATTTTTTAAAAGTTACTCTATATTAAAAGCCTTCTATTTACATGTATACTGTCAGTTAGGCTACTATACTTAAAATTAGATAACGTCTAAAATCTAAAATAACAAGAATTCTGAGAATATTGCACATAGCAATGTCCCCTGCCGGCCGCAAAATTCAGAGGACCTAAAATATTGGAAGTATCACCTTGCAGTGACTAGATTTTAAATGAAGTTAATATCTCAAAGGATGTAAAATAAATCGAGACAACTTTAAATAGAGAAAAAAAAATTCAAGGGCCATAACTCAGCCAAAAATCATTCGACCAGAACGAAATTCGAACTTAAACTGTAACTCATCTAGATATAGCTATATACCAAATATCAAATCAATATCTCATAGAACGTCAAAAAAAAGTTCGGACGACTAAAAGTTTGAACAAAAAATACAAGTTCAAGGGCCATAACTCAGCCAAAAATCATGCGACCAGAACGAAATTTAAACTTAAACTGTAACTCATCTAGATATAGCCACATACCAAATAACAAGTCAATATCTCATAGGTAAAAATAAAAGTCCGGACAACTAAACATTTGAACAAAAAATACCAGCTCAAGGGCCATAACTCAGCCAAAAATCATTCGACCAGAACGAAATTCAAACTTAAACTGTAACTCATCTAGATATAGCCACATACCAAATATCAAGTCAATATCTCAAAGGACGTAAAAAAAAAGTCCGAACAACTTAAAATTTGAACAAAAAATACAAGTTCAAGGGCCATAACTCAGCCAAAAATCATTTTCGGAAAGAAATTCGAACTTAAACTGTAACTCATCAAGATATAGCCACTTACCAAATATCAAGTCAATATCTCAAAGGACGTAAAAAAAAGTCCGGACAACTTAAAATTTAAACAAAAAATACAAGTTCATGGGCCATAATTCAGCCGAAAATCATTTAACTGGAACAAAATTCGAACTTAAACTGTAACTCATCTAGATATAGCCACATACCAAATATCAAGTCAATATATCGAAGGAAGTAAAAAAAAAGTCTGGAAAATTTAAAATTTTAATGTGATGGACGGACAGACAGACGGAACTTAAAACTATAGTCCCCTTTGGCTTCGCCGGTAGGGGACTACTAAAATAATCGGGGGTTTCTTCTCGCTTGAACAGCAGTATTCTCTTGTTGCTCTTTCCAGTTCTTTGAGGAAATTAGTGTCCTTTGGGAGTATGTCAGTACAAAATGGCAATGACTGACAGTCTATAGTAAGTTATAACTTTAATTTTCGATAGACTCAACATGGATGTTGATAAAAAATTAAAGATAAAAAACAATTCTGAAATTGTCTCGATTTAATTCTGTGTTTTGGTACATTTTAATATATTAACGACATGATAATCTAAATAACAACAATTAATTAATTACAAAATATAAAAAAAAATCACCTTTTCTCGAATCCTTCCGACCGAACTGGTATGTTTTGAACTTTGGAAATTTACCGAAATTTAGAGTGCTCTTAGACTGAGGATTATTCTATAAACTATGTATTCTGGTTCCTTGTTTGAAAAACTATAACTGATGTTCGTTTCAGTTGAACAGGTAACAGAAAAACGATCACGATACAAACGGACAAATGATAGTTTAGGGATACAGGGCAACTGGAATTTTTAATAGCCAGCTGGGCTATTTTTCTGCGTTTTCAAGTTGCCCAGGTGACATTTTGGTTGCCATGGGCGACTCGGCGACCGCTAATTTGGACCCCTGTTATACAAAGTTATTTATGAACCAGTTGTTATATTTCCTTTCCTTATTTCACTACAAACATAGTAAATTTTTTCAGGCTGTCCAGCGGCCCTAAAATTCCTAAAAAATCCTATTTTTTTTTAGTTTTGCTAAAATTCCTTAAAAAATTTTGAATTCAAGGGGAAATCCTAAAAAAGCCCTAATTTTTCATGTCAATTCCTATTTTTTTTTTATTTCTACTCTTAGCAATTTTGAAAATGCATCATACAAAATGTGTCTTAATGTAGTTTGCAGTTCTTATTCAGATTATGCAGTGAAAGGCAGTTGACCAGTGGATCCATGTGTCAAGCTTGTTTATTGAGACAATGGAACCCTGAAAGACGCCCTTCCTGTACTTAAAGTATTTTTTGTGAGTTTCTTTATTGTCAAATTTGCAAAGGTAAGTCCATTTAAATGTCTAAAACTGCCCTAATTTAGTTATAAAATTCTTAATTTTAGCCCTAAATTAGCCCTAAAAGTTTTAATTTTATCCCTAAAATTGGCCCTTATTTTTTGTCAAAAAAGTACTGGACAGCCTGTGTTATCCCCATTCTGAGATCACCTGGACAAAGTGGATCTCCAAAACCTTAATTCAGAAGATAAATATTTATGTTTTATATGTATAAATAAAACACCGAGTTAATTGGGGTTTTTAAGAGATTTTTTTCATTACAGATTTCTCAGAATAGATTTGTGGCAGTGAGTGAAATTAGTGGCAAAGTGATGATCTGGAAGAGAGTTTTATGAGGCGGATGGGGAGTTAAAGCCAGGAAAAAAAAGGTGAAATTTATTTTAATAGTATTGCTTTCAATTTTTAGCTCGCCTTATCCAAAGAGTATTATGAGCTTTTACTATCACATGGCATCGTTCACCTGTCTGTTGTCCTTTAAATTTTGAAGTTTATCTTCTTGGTGGGTGGCTTTTAGGGGGCCTAAGGCCAAAACAAATTAATTGTTAGCTTCTCAGGCACTGCCGTGTGTGTGTTTTTACTGCCGCATTGATCGTTTTTATATTGATAAAAAAAAAATTGTATCCGTTTCCGCTGATTTCCAGAATTTTTTCAGGTCCGATCCGTAAGTTTGCTGATCGCGATCATTGTCAGTAAAGCGTTTATGTCGTAGGCATGCATCATGTCATTTTAAATAATACAATGATTCAGTTACTTTGAAAACATGTCTTCGTCTTTGTTGTTGTCATGCCAGGTCATTGTTGACGGCAAAGTCATGCTTCCTTGGACAATTCAATGTGATTATATAATCGAATGCACATTGGGGGAGTTGTTTGAAACAATCAAATCAAATGATAGTGGAGCATTTGCTAAATATGCCATAGAGAATTATGCAGTTGAAGCTTTCATTGGAAAATTGAAAGTAGAGTCTGATAAAATTCTTCTCAATTGCAAAGTAAGGGATGCAATTGCTACATTTGTGAGGTATGTCAAATTTGTAATGAATCCAAACAGGGATGATGATTCCACTGATTTACAAAAAAAAAACCCTGAGACTGAGTCTTCTACAAGTAAAAGGAATGCATTTGAAATTCTTCTAAATTCATCAAGAAAAATTTCATTACCTGAACCCCTAGAAGTAGACCAACAAAAAGTAAGCAATAAAAAGGTTGTGTTCAATAAAGTTTTGACCTTACTTAGCAAAGCTGGACTAGGTTTTACCCAAGCAAATATGAGCAATGTCCTTGATTTCATTCATACAGTTACAGACTGTATCTGGTACATTGATCCTCATCTAGATACAATGGCAGAACGTAGTTGTAATATTCCAGTCTTGTTTGAGCATCTTACAGGGTTCTACGACCCGACAAGGCACAAACATAAGAAAGGAAATTTGGAAATAAACACTTTAACATTGCACTCAAAGAAACTTGAATCCTGTCTTGATCAGACCTGGATTAATGTTCTGATGTGGGGTCCATTAAAAACAGCAGTCACCCAGTTAGCTGATACGGTTAATAAATATATTCAGTACTTGAGAAAATCATCAGATAGGTTTGCTGATCACTCAGAGAGACTTGACACTGTCAGTAATACAGATCAAAATCAGTCAGTAACAGTCATCTTTCCAAAATATGTTGTTAAACCATCAATTGCTTCTAGGTACAAGGCTTTGACTGATCACCTTGGAACTTTGGATAATTTTCAACCTCTTTGTATTGATGAGTACACTCCAGGTGACACCCGTCAGAGACGATTTTATATTGACAATATTAAGCATGGTTTGTCTTACAAGTGCATTTATTTCAGAATCACAGCAGGGAATAATATAGGTTCTCATAACTTTCTTTGGCATATTCCCAGTAACAAGTCAGAAAATGAAATTTTGCCAAAAAATATGGATCTGATTAGAAAACTAACACAAGAGTTGCCAACATATCACACACGTACCATGATACGCCGGTTTGTTTAAAATGCTGCATTAATCTGCAATATTAAATCAATGCATGCCAGATATATAATACAAGCTCTTAACCGGTGACAAATCTGCATCAATAAATCAAAAGTGGTACTATTGATATACAGTTGTTTCCCTGCTTGGTTGTTTCTGGCTGCCACTGCATTTGAACCAACACTGATTATTACTAAAAAAAAAAAAAAGGTGCCTCCCTGCCTCATCAAAATTTTTGGAAATTGGCCTGAGAAACTAATAATTTTTGTTGTTTGGCCTAAAGGGGGTAAGTTAAACCAGGAATATAAATCTTTCCTTATTTACTGAGCTGCATCTCATATGATGTGTAGATTTACATTTGTAATAACAAAGGTCCATGGAGGTCATTGTTCAATATGGGGATATTTTTTTTTTATAAAAGTAATTTTCTTGAGAACCAGTATTGAAATAGAAGTATAAATGGCATGAATCATAATTTTGATCTCACTGATTCATGCTTCCACAAGTGAAGACTAAAGGCTAGGGTTTGTGATGATGAGCAGGCCTAGGCAATAATTGTTTGCATGCTTGTACGGTGGTTGATTTTGTTGGTAAATGGTAAATTATCTATAGATTGATCTGTGAATCCTGAAACTGGAATTGTAAGATTTTTGTAGTTGTGTGTACAAATACTCTTTCATAGCAGATGTTTTTAAATACTTATACTGGTTTCATACAGTATGATGTTTATTTTCACTACAGATGTTTTAAATTCTTATACTGGTTTCATACAGTATGATGTTTATTTTCATTGCAGATGTTTTAAATTCTTATACTGGTTTCATACAGTATGAGGTTTATTTTCATTGCAGATGTTTTTAAATTCTTATACTGGTTTCATACAATATGATGTTTATTTTCACTGCAGATGTTTTAAATACATATAATGGATTCATACAGTATGATGTTTATTTTCATTGCAGATGTTTTTAAATTCTTATACTGGTTTCATACAATATGATGTTTATTTTCACTGCAGATGTTTTAAATTCTTATACTGGTTTCATACAGTATGATGTTTATTTTCACTGCAGATGTTTTAAATACTTATACTGATTTCATACAGTATGATGTTTATTTTCATTGCAGATGTTTTAAATTCTTATACTGGTTTCATACAGTATGTTTTCACTGCAGATGTTTTAAATTCTTATACTGGTTTCATACAGTATGTTGTTTATTTTCACTGCAGATGTTTTAAATTCTTATACTGGTTTCATACAGAATGATGTTTATTTTCACTGTAGATGTTTTTAAATTCTTATACTGGTTTCATACAGTATGATGTTTATTTTCACTGTAGATGTTTTAAATTCTTATACAGTTTCATACAGCTAGTATGTTTATTTTCACTGCAGATGTTTTTAATTCTTATACTGGTTTCATACAGTATGATATTTATTATACCCCCCCACAAACAAAGTTTGGGATGGTATATAGGTTTCACCCTGTCTATCTGTCCGTCTATCTGTCTGCATAGAGGGTACATGGTTTGTCCGCGCAACTCCTCCTACAGTTTTTCTTCTAGGAAGTTTTTATTTTGGAGATCATTTGTACATATATCAAAGATGTGCATGTGGTAAGGATTTTGATTTTTGTGCATTTTTACCAAAAATATAGATTGTTGAACTTAGTCATTTTTTGGTGAATTTGGCAAAAAGGGTACATGGTTTGTCCACGCAACTCCTCCTAAAGTTTTTACGCTAGGAAGTTTTTATATTGCAGATCGTTTGTGCATACATCAAAGATGTGCATGTGGTAAGGATTTTGATTTTCATGAATTTTTACCAAAAATATAGATTGCTGAACTTAGTCTTTTTTTTGGTGAATTTGGCTAAAAGGGTACATGGTTTGTCCACGCAACTCCTCCTACAGTTATTGTGCTAGGAAGTTTTTATATTGTAGATTGTTTGTACATATATCAAAGATGTGCATGTGGTAAGGTTTTGATTTTGTGCATTTTTACTATAAAATATAGATTTTTGTGTGAATATGGCAAAAAGAGTACATGGTTTGTCTGCACAACTCCTCCTACAGTTTGTAAGTTAGGAAGCTTTTATATTGCAGAACATTTGTACTCATATCAAAGATGTGCATGTTGTAAAGATTTTGATTTTCATGAATGTTACCAAAAAATATAGATTGTTGAACTTAGTTATTTTTTTTTATTTGTGAATTTGGCTGAAAGGGTGCATGGTTTGTCCGTGCAACTCCTCTTACAGTTTTTATGCTACGACGTTTTTATTTTTGTTGAATGTGTTAAACATTATAATTTGACAAATAATATATTTTCCGTGTAGACTTAGTTTTCAATAATCTTAGACACAGTCAGAGTGAAGCAGGGGGTATTAGTCCCGCTATGCGGACAGTTCTAGTTTTCACTGCAGATGTTTTAAATTCTTATACTGGTTTCATACAGTATGTTGTTTATTTTCACTGCAGATGTTTTAAATTCTTATACTGGTTTCATACAGTATGATGTTTATTTTCACTGCAGATGTTTTAAATTCTTATACTGGTTTCATACAGAATGATGTTTATTTTCACTGCAGATGTTTTAAATTCTTATACTGGTTTCATACAATATGATGTTTATTTTCACTGCAGATGTTTTAAATTCTTATACCGGTTTCATACAGTATGATGTTTATTTGGTTTATTTTCACTGCAGATGTTTTAAATTCTTATACTGGTTTCATACAGTATGATGTTTATTTTCACGGCAGATGTTTTAAATTCTGATACTGGTTTCATACAGTATGTTGTTTATTTTCACTGTAGATGTTTTAAATTCTTATACAGTTTCATACAGCTAGTATGTTTATTTTCACTGCAGATGTTTTTAATTCTTATACTGGTTTCATACAGTATGATGTTTATTATACCCCCCTGCAAACAAAGTTTGGGAGGGTATATAGGTTTCACCCTGTCTGTCTGTCTGTCTATCTGTCCGCATAGAGGGTACATGGTTTGTCCGCGCAACTCCTCCTACAGTTTTTCTGCTAGGAAGTTTTTATTTTGGAGATCATTTGTACATATATCAAAGATGTGCATGTGGTAAGGATTTTGAATTTTGTGCATTTTTACCAAAAATATAGATTGTTGAACTTAGTCATTTTTTGGTGAATTTGGCAAAAAGGGTACGTGGTTTGTCCACGCAACTCCTCCTAAAGTTTTTACGCTAGGAAGTTTTTATATTGCAGATCGTTTGTGCATACATCAAAGATGTGCATGTGGTAAGGATTTTGATTTTCATGTATTTTTTCCAAAAATATAGATTGCTGAACTTAGTCTTTTTTTGGTGAATTTGGCTAAAAGGGTACATGGTTTGTCCGCGCAACTCCTCCTACAGTTATTGTGCTAGGAAGTTTTTATATTGTAGATTGTTTGTACATATATCAAAGATGTGCATGTGGTAAGGTTTTGATTTTTGTGCATTTTTACTATAAAATATAGATTTTTGTGTGAATAAGGCAAAAAGGGTACATGGTTTGTCTGCACAACTCCTCCTACAGTTTGTAAGTTAGGAAGCTTTTACATTGCAGAACATTTGTACTCATATCAAAGATGTGCATGTTGTAAGGATTTTGATTTTCATGAATGTTACCAAAAAATATATATTGTTGAACTTTGTTATTTTTTTTTATTTGTGAATTTGGCTGAAAGGGTGCATGGTTTGTCCGTGCAACTCCTCTTACAGTTTTTATGCTACGACGTTTTTATTTTTGTTGAATGTGTTAAACATTATAATTTGACAAATAATATATTTTCCGTGTAGACTTAGTTTTCAATAATCTTGAACACAGTCAGAGTGAAGCAGGGGGTATTAGTCCTGCTATTCGGACAGTTCTAGTTTTCACTGCAGATGTTTTAAATTCTTATACTGGTTTCATACAGTATGATGTTTATTTTCACTGCAGATGTTTTAAATTCTTATACTGGTTTCAAACAGTATGAGGTTTATTTTCACTGCAGATGTTTTATGGGCAGCACTAAAGCCAACTAGAATGAAGAAATATATTGAGGAATAGAATATTTTTTTAGCTCACCTTGCCTTATCACTTGGCGTCTGTCATCTGTTGTCCATTAACTTTTCACATTTTAATCTTCTCCTCTGAAACCCCTTAGCCAAATAAATGGAAACTTGGTAGGAAGCATCTATGGAAGGTCCTCTATAAAGACTGCTCATTTCGCTCCGATCCATTAACAAACATGGCCGCCACAGGCAATTCTTTATTGTCTGATTGGCCTATTTTAAAAAATCTCCTCCTCTGAAACCTCTTGGCCAAATGAACTGAAACTTACTAGGAAGCATCTATGGAAGGTTCTCTATAAAGATTGCTAATTTCATCCCGATCTGTTTACAAACATAGCCGCCATAGGCGATTCTTGTTTCTGTTTGAAAAAATCTTCTTTTTCTGTGAAAAGGGAGATAACTCTAATTTAAATATAGATACAGTTGACTCTCATTATCTCGAACTCGGTTGACTCGAATTTCCGGTTGAGTCGAATTATTATCGAAGTCCCGAACTTCGTTGTGTATAAATGTATGTAATTTGACTCCTGTTGAGTCGAATTCGGATGAGTCGAAATTTCGGTTGTCTCGAATAAAAGTTTTGGTCCCGAGATGTAGAAAGCCATATTATTTACATTCGTAAAGTCGAATTTACTTGTCAAAACATGTGTACCTATTACCTTGGGATTAAAATTGGATCACAGGTGAAACATCCGGTCATTGGCTTTGACATTTTTACCTTAGGCTATTTCACATGTTTATTTCACAATCTGTCAAATTAATTAGTAATTGGCTTGGTATTATGACACAAGTTAGATGTGTACAATCAAAAATTATCGATTCATAATATTATAAGTGTGCTTGGGTCGGCATACATCAATGATTATGAAAAGTACACAACGGAAGTGCTTTATCTATTGTCGGAAATTAATTTTGATTATAATTTCTCAATTTTGAGAGATTTGAAAAAAATGTTACTCTTAATTAACAGTTGTAATGAAAGGGGAAATGTTTTACACTTTATTGAATCATAAAAACACACAATTTATTGTAAATATTGCACAAAGAAAAATACGTCATGATGGGTGAAGTTTAATGACAACGCAACGGTTGAAAAACATAATCATGCATACAAAAAAGATATCTAGAAGTTATCAATTGTTCCACAAGATTCAAAGAATTTAACAGAGAAAAAAAAAGCAACAAAAACATCGAATAAATTTTAAATCGTTTCGAGATTCGGGACATGCGATGCTGGTGTTAGCTCATCAAAATTTCGCTCGAGTTGTCTCCCTTTCGTCATTAAACAAACTACACTTCCGGTTTTCGTAGCTCCTCTTGAGCCGAACTACGGTTGACTCGAATTTTTTCCATGGTCCCATCGAATTCGAGATAATGAGGGTCAACTGTATTTGTAAAATGCAGTTATCTCTATGAATTGAATTACAGATAAATATGCCTCTAAAACCACTCAGCCAAATGAACTGAAACTTGGTAGGAACCATCTATGGAAGGTCCTCTATAAAGATTGCACATTTCGTCCCGATCCGTTAACAAACATGGCCAGCACAGGTGACTCTTGTTTCTGATTGGCTGATTTTTAAAATTCTTCTCTTCTGAAACCGTGTGGCCATATGAACCGAATCTTGGTAGGAAGCATCAATGGATGGTCCTCTATAAAGAGTGCTCATTTCGTTCCGATCCATTAACAAACATAGCCGACACAGGCAATTCTTATTTCTGATTGGTCGATTTCTAAAAATGTTCTCATCTGGAACTGCTTGGCTAAATGATCCGAAACTTGGTAGGAAGTATCTATGGAAGGACCTCTATAAAGATTGTTCATTCTGTCCTGATCTGTTAACAACCATGGCCGCCACAGGTGATTCTTGTTTCTGATTGGCTGATTTTTTAGATTCTTCCCCTCGGAAACCGTTTGGCCAAATGTACTGAAACTTGGTAGGAAGCATCTATGGAAAGTCCTCTGTTGCGGGTTTTCTGTGGTAAAATAGGAGTTTTTTTTTTAAATAATTTTGAGTTGTGAAATAATTTGTGATGAACAAATGGATATGGAACTTTTATTGGTATGTAACGATATCTAAAACCATTCCTTAGGATAAAAATTCCTCATACTAGTTTATTTATACAAAGTTTGTACAATTTGTAATTAACATTCAAATGTACATGTGGTAACATGCTTTTCAGAAAGATTTTACAAGATTGCCCAGTTTCCTAAATTAAGGGATTCTACTGGATAAAACCCTTTTCAGGGCATATAATTATTTATTCATGTTTATATAATACATGTAATAATGCAGTATAATGGTTTGGGAGAAACATGAAAATTAATGCACATNTCCTCTATAAAGAGTGCTCATTTCGTTCCGATCCATTAACAAACATAGCCGACACAGGCAATTCTTATTTCTGATTGGTCGATTTCTAAAAATGTTCTCTGAAACTGCTTCGCCAAATAATCAGAAACTTGGTAGGAAGCATCAATGGAAGGTCCTCTATAAAGATTGCTCATTCCATCCCGATCCATTAACAAACATGGCCACCACAGGCGATTCTTGTTTCTGATTGGCTGATTTTAAAAATTCCTCTCCTCTGAAACCGTTTGGCCAAATGTACCGAAACTTGGTAGGGAGGATCTGGAAAGTCCTCTGTTGCGATTGCGTATTTCGTTCTGATCCGTTAACAAACATGGCCACCACAGGAAATTCTTGTTTCTGATTGGCCCATTTAAAAAAATCTTCTCCTCTGAAACCGCTTGGCCAAATGTACCGAAACTTTGTAGGATGCATCTATGGCAGGTCCTCTATTACGATTACTCATTTCGTCCCGATCCATTAACAAACATGGCCAGCACAGGAAATTCTTGTTTCTGATTGGTCGATTTCTAAAAATCTTCTCATCTGGAACTGCTTGGCCAAATGATCCGAAACTTGGTAGGAAGTATCTATGGAAGGACCTCTATAAAGATTGTTCATTCTGTCCCGATCTGTTAACAACCATGGCCGCCACAGGTGATTCTTGTTTCTGATTGGCTGATTTTTTAGATTCTTCCCCTCGGAAACCGTTTGGCCAAATGTACTGAAACTTGGTAGGAAGCATATATGGAAAGTCCTCTGTTGCGATTGCTCATTTCGTTCTGATCCCTTAACAAACATGGCGGCCACAGGCAATTCTTGTTTCTGATTGGCCTATTTTTTTAAATCTTCTCCGAAACCACTTGGCCAAATGAATCAAAACTTGGTAGGATGCATCTATGGAGGTCCTCTATAAAGATTACTCATTTCGTCCCTATCAATTAACAAATATGGCTGCCACAAGCAAGTCTTCTTTCTTATTGGTCAATTTCTAAAACAGCTTTTCCTCTGAAGCTGCTTGGCCAAATGATATGAAACTTGGTACATTTTGTAAGAAGCATCTATGGAAGATCCTCTATAGAGATTACTCGTTTCATTTTGATCCATTTACAAACATGGCTGCCACAGGCAATTCCTGTTTTAGATTGGTCAATTTCTAAAAATCTTCTTATCTGAAACTGCTTTGCCAAAATGAATCGATATTTGGTGAAAGCACCTATGGAAGGTTCTGAATTAAGTTTCCTCAAAGCAGAATGAAAGGTGAGCGACACAGCCTCTAGTTATTGTTGAATAATCGATAACAGCATTCCTATTACCGTTAAACTCCGTTTGAATAATTATGCAGACCAATTTCAGATGCTTTCATATCAGAACCAGCAGCCTGAATGTCCTGACAATTATGGAACAATCTATTAATCCTTCACCTTTGGTTACATTAAATTAAAACGTACTATGCCAGATTCCATTTCAGATGTAAACGTGGGATCAGAAAGGGTTTTCTGTGGAAAAATAGGATTTTTTTTTTTAAATAATTTTGAGTTGTGAAATAATTTGTGATGAACAAATGGATATGGAACTTTTATTGGTATGTAACGATATTTAAAACCATTCCTTAGGATAAAAATTCCTCATACTAGTTTATTTATACAAATTTGTACAATTTGTAATTTACATTCAAATGTACATGTGGTAACATGCTTTTCAGAAAGATTTTACAAGATTGCCCAGTTTCCTAAATTAAGGGATTCTACTGGATAAAACCCTTTTCAGGGCATATAATTATTTATTCATGTTTATATAATACATGTAATAATGCAGTATAATGGTTTGGGAGAAACATGAAAATGAATGAACATGGGAAAATTCTGGAATAAAGTGAACATTATAGTGGACATCATGGAGAGAAGAAATTTTTCATGAAAACATTAACAATTGATCTATTACCCGTATACAGTCTTCGTCCTAACCCACTTGCCTGAAGCCCGGGAAAAGTAAAAATTATGAAAGAATTTGTTTGAATAAATAAAAAAAATTTCTAAATTTGGCTTGCGGGCAAGTAGGTGACACAAATTAAGACTGGGTATACATATATCACCTTGACCTTCAGACCTAATTATGTGAGTTTTTTTTTCTTGCAGGTATTTCCTTACCACCAGACCAATCAAAAAAGTTTAAAAGCCAATTTGATGAAATTGATGATGCTGTCATAGAATTGAGCTGATCTATGAACTTGAACTTGACCTTTTTTCAAGGTTAAAATTTTGAATGGCATGATATGGTCTATGACCTGTTAAATACTGTTGTAAAGTGAGACATGGCTATGTTTGCCCTTGAGTTTATAGATAAAGAGACAGTTTATACTAAAATCTTCATTGAATATGTCGCTTCACAGCTATCTCAATTTTGGATGGAAAGTATTTTTCAGTCAAGCACATTTAAAATACGAAAAAAAGACATTGTATTGTTCTTGTGTTTTTAGCTCGACTTTTTTTCTTTGTCACCACTCTGGCGTCAGCGTCTGCGTCAGCATCTGGATCGGTTAAGTTTTTGTCAGAGTCAATTTCTCATAAACTATCAAAGGTATCCATTTGAAATTTGGAATACTTGTTCACTATCAAAAGAGGAACCAATTACAACAAGGCAGATGACCCTGTGATTTGTATATCCAGAGTTATCTGCCCTTGTTTCGACATAGTACATAGAAATTTGGGAAATTTTTTTAGTATAATTAAAATGTCTCAATAACTATCAAAGCTATTAACTTGAAACTCAATACACTGGTAGAAAGTGTTGACCCCAATCTGTTGACAAGAGAAGACAACTCTATCCAGCATTTTATTTGAGTTATTCCCCCTTTATATACCCCCGCTCGACGAGAGTCGGGGGTATATAGGGATCCTCATGTCCGTCCGTCCGTCCGACACACTTTTGGTTTCCGGATGATAATTAAAGTACCGCTCAACCAAATCTTTTCAAACTTTAAAACAATGCTGTGGACCATTAAATACAGGCCAAGTTCGATTACGGTGTATTTCACATTTACCGTTCCTGAATTATGGCCCTTTTTCTCTTAGAAAATAGGGACTTTTTAGGTTTCTGGATGATGTTTAAAATATGGCTCAACCAATTATTTTCAAACTTTAACACAATGCTGTGGACCATTAAACACAGGTTAAAGTCGATTACGGTGTATTTCACATTTACCGTTTCTGAGTTATGGCCCTTTTTCTCTTAGAAAATATGGACTTTTTAGGTTTCCGGATGATATTAAAAGTATGGCTCAAGCAAATCTTCTCAAACTTTAACACAATGCTGTGGACCACTAAATACAGGTTAAGTTCCATCACGGTGTATTTCACATTTACCGTTCCTGAGTTATGGCCCTTTTTCTCTTAGAAAATAGGGACTTTTTAGGTTTCGGATGGTATTTAAAGTATGGCTCAACCAAATCTTTTCAAACTTTAACACAATGCTGTGAACCACTAAATACAGGTTAAGTTCGATTACGGTATATTTCACATTTACTGTTCCTGAGTTATGGCCCTTTTTCTCGTACAAAATAGGGACTTTTTAGGTTTCCGAATTATATTTAAAGTACCGCTCAACCAAATCTTTTCAAACTTTAACACAGTGCTGTGGACCACTAAATACAGGTTAAGTGTGATTATGGTGTATTTCACAGTTACCGTTCATAAGTTATGGCCCTTTTTCTCTTAGAAAATAGGGACTTTCTAGGTTTCTGGATGGTATTTAAGGTACGACTCAACCAAATCTTTTCAAACTTTAACACAATGTGATGTACCATAAAATACAGATTAAGTTCGATTATGGTGAAATTGACATTTACTGTTCATGAATTATGGCCCTTTTTCTCTTAGAAGATAGGGACTTTAAAGGTTTCTGGATGAAAATTTCATAATTTGGAATGCGGGGGTATCTGTGATCACCAGATCAACTTTCTCTAGTTGACTTAGAATTTCTTAAAAAAATACAATTTCTCAATAATTATGATAGGCAGTGAAATGAAACTCGACATACCTGTTTATTATCAAATAGGGAACCCATTACAACAAGGCAGGTGACACTGTGATTTGTATATCCAGAGTTATCTGCCCTTGTTTCAGCATAGTACATAGAAATTTGGGATATTGTTTTAGTATAATTAGCTTGATTTAAATACGGCAATAACTCTTCTTCATAATACATAGTTCTCAGATGGAAGAGATTTCCACATAAATGTTTCATGAGAATATCTTATTTCTTTATGAAAAGACAGGAATGTGACAATTAAGTCTTGTAAATGCACAAAAAATTTCTCCAGTGTAGTGACCACAACACTTTCACCTGATATGGCACCAATTGAACGTGGCAGGAGAGTTGATGTACAAAAGAGCCACTAGTACAACCAATAATGATGAAATTGGTTTTCATTAACAGAGGAGTGGTATATAGAAATGCCACATGTTGTTATTTAAAACATCATTAATTTGATGCAACACTATTTTGTAGCCTGTATTCAAGCAAGAGGCCCTAGGGGGATATATCAGACACCTATTTTTGATTTCAGGCTTTCTGTTCTTTCATGTGTGCAATCAAATCATAATAATGGAATGGCGTATCACACTTTTATTAAATTGTTTAGTATGGTCTTTAGTTCAGTGGGATTAGCATAACTGGGTAAAATGTGTTTTTTTAATAACATTTTCAATGTGTATACAATGTATTTAGGTGGTACGTTTTTAGCTCACCTGGCCAAAGGCCATGTTAGCTTTTGCCATCAGGTTTCGTCCGTCGTCATCGTCGTCGTAAACTTTTCACATTTTAATCTTCTCCTCAGAAACCACTGAGCCAATTTAGACCAAACTTTGGTGGAATGATCTTTGGATGGCCCCCTTCCAAAATTATGTCCGGTGGTCCAGACTTCCAACCAAGATGGCCGCCAAGCTAAAAATAGAAAAAAGGGGGGATGCAATTTCAATTGTCCATTGCTGCTTTAGTATAAGTCAAAATGAGCTCAAATTTTAACTGCAGCTACATGGCAATGAGTAGTTTAACATATATTACGGGTTTTTCTGTGAAATGTTTCGTTCAGCCGATTTATACCGATTTATGCAAATTAGGCATATTTTGTACTTTTCGTCCTTTATTTCAAAAACTATAAGAGATAGATGTTAAATTCAAACTGCATACATGTTCAGCATTTCAAGTTCTACCTACCCTGCAATTTTGAAGTAAATCTGATCACTCATCTTGGAGTTATTACCCTTTTTTCATCAAATATTTTTTTTAAATTTTAAAACTTTTCATCTTATATTTCAAAAACTATAAGAGATAAAGGTTAAGTTTTAATTACAAAATTGTGCAGCATGTCAAGATCTACCTACCCTGCAATTTTGAAGTAAATCCCATTACCCAATTGTGGAGTTATTTCCCTTATTTCGTCAAATTTTCAAAATTTTAATACTTTTCATCCTTTATTTCAAAAACTATAAGAGATAGATGTTAAGTTTAAACTACAAACATGTTCAGCATGTCAGGTTCGACGTACCCTGCAATTTTGAAGTAAATCTTATTACCCATCTTGGAGTTATTGCCCTTTCTCCATCAAATTTTCAAAATTTTAATACTTTTCGTCTTATATTTAAAAAACTATAAGAGATAAAGGTTAAGTTTAAATTGTTAAACTGTGCAGCATGTCAAGATCTACCTACCCTGCAATTTTGAAGTAAATCCCAGAACCCATTTGGAGTTATTGCCCTTTTTTCATCAAATTTTCAAAATTTTAATACTTATCGTCCTTTATTTCAAAAACTATAAGAGATATATGTTAAGTTTAAACTGCAAACATGTTCAACATATCAAGATCTACTTACCCTGCAATTTTGAAGCAAATCTGATGACCCATCTTGGAGTTATTGCCCTTTTTTCATCTATTTTTTTTTTTTTTTTTAATACTTTTCATCTTGTATTTCAAAAACTATAAGAGATGGATGTTAAGTTTAAACTGCAAACATGTTCAGTATGTCAAGATCTATCGACCAAGATGGCCCCCACAGTCGAACTTAGCTTAACATAGCACCCTATGGGAAATTCACATAAAAATCTTCTTGTCTGGAACCAGTTGCTCAATTGGAACCAAACTTTGATAAGATATTCATTGGATGGTCCTCTTTCAAAATTGTGTCTGGTGGTCCCGCCCTCTGACCAAGATGGCTGCACAGCTGAACTTAGTGTAATATAGGACCCTATGGGAAATTCACATAAAAACCATCTTGTCTGGAACCAGTAGCTCAATTAGAACCAAACTTTGATGGCATTGTCATTCGATGGTCCTTTTCCAAAATTGTGTCTGGCAGTGACGCTCTCCCACCAAGATGGCGCACCACAGTGCAGTTGCGTTGTTATTGAAAGCAGCTTTGATCCAGGTGAGCGATTACAGGCTCCTGGGAGCCTCTGGTTTCAAAAACTATAAGAGTAATAGATGTTAAGTTTAAACTGCAAAAATATGCAGCATGTCAAGATCTACCTACCCTGCAATTTTGAAGTTAATCCCATTACCTATTTTGGAGTTATTGCCCTTTTTTCATCAAATTTTCAAAATTTTAATACTTTTTGTTTTGAGTTATTGCCCTTTTTTCATCAAATTTTTAAAATTTTAATTCTTTTCGTTTTATATTTCAAAAACTAGAAGAGATAAAGGGTAAGTTTAAATTGCAAAAATATTCCTCATGTCGATCTACCTACCCTGCAATTTTGAAGTAAATCTCATTACCCATTTTGGAGTTGCTGCCCTTTTTATCTCACCTGGCCAAAGGTGTGAAATTTTTGTCAGCCGATTTATACTGATTATGCAAATTAGGCATATTTTGATTAAAGATCACATTTAAATCTTATTCTCTGAAACCACTGAACCAAATTAAACCAAACCTGGCAGGGATGGTCCCTGGGTGGGTCCCTTTCAAAATTTTGCCCGACAGCCCCGCCCTCCATTCAAGATGGCTGATGTTGCTGAAAATAGAAATTTCTTCATTTATCCATTGTTGCTTTAGTATAAGTTAAAATGAGCTCAAATTTTAACTGCAGCTACATGGCAAGGAGTAGTTTAACATATATTCCGTTTTCAGCTCACCTGGCCGTTAGACCATGTGAGCTATTGCCATCACTTTTCGTCCGTCGTCCATCCGTAAACATTTCACATTTTAATTTTCTCCTCAGAAACCGCTGCGCCAATTGCAACCAAACTTTGGTGGAATGGTCCTTGGATAGTCCCCTTCCAAAATTATGTCTGGTGATCCCAACTTCCAGCCAAGATGGCTGCCAAGCTTAAAATAGAAAAAAGAGGGGATGAAATTTAAAAAAATCTTCTCTGAAACTACTGAGCCAATCTCAACCAAACTTTGCTGAAATGATCCTTGGGTGGTCCCCTTCCAAAATTGTGTCCGGCATTTCGGACCTTCGACCAAGATGGTCCCCACAGCCGAACTTAGCTTAACATAGGACCCTATGAGAAATTCACATAAAAATCTTCTTGTCTGGAACCAGTTGCTCCATTGGAACCAAACTTTGATAAAATATTCATTGGATGTGTCCTCTTCCAAAATTGTGTCTGGTGGTCCCGCCCTCTGACCAAGATGGCTGCACAGCTGAACTTAGTTTAACATAGGACCCTATGGGAAATTCACATAAAAACCATCGTCTGGAACCAGTAGCTCAATTAGAACCAAACTTTGATGGAATAGTCATTCGATGGTCCTTTTCCAAAATTGTGTCTGGCAGTCACGCTCTCCCACCAAGATGGCCACCACAGTGCAGTTGCGTTGTTATTGAAAGCAGCTTTGATCCAGGTGAGTGATTACAGGCTCCTGGGAGCCTTTGGTTGATGCATCTCAGTGTAGTTTGAAACAGGGAAATCTATATAGTCCAGTCAATCTAATACATTGTACTGAAATGGCAAAACATCAACAAAATTGCAACAGAAAGTATTGCACTTGTTTTAACACCAGAAAACCATCATAAATCACTAAAAGTCTACCATGATTGCATTGGTGAAAAATGGTGAATTTTCGCAAAATCAGTGTTTTTCATACAAAATTGCTGAAAACTGGAAAAATATTTTATTTTTAATACCACAATGATAACAATTACCATAGATTACCAAATATGTAGTTAAAAAGTCATATAATTCTGTTATAGTCAAGTTTATTTTGGGGCAAAATCTATATTTTTTATTGAAAAAGTGAGGAAAACTGGAAAAAGTATTTATTTTCCAAACCGGAAAGATAACAGTCATATTTGCTTAAAAGGTTATTTTGAAATAATTAATGTGAACAAAATCACATTTTCATATTGCAATTGAAGAAATTTTGAGATAAAAATTGTAGTNTAAATAAATACTAGTAAACCATTTAAATTGATTAAATGAAAAAACACGTTTTAGAAAATAATGGCATATAGTTTGTGCCAAAAACTATAATTTTTGTGGGGAAAAGGCTGAATACTGTGATCATATTTTATTCTCAACTTTAGATGATTTCACCCTTACAATGTTTAAATTGTCACGCCTGTTTTATTAAAGTCAAAGTCCACATTATGCTGAATGAAGCTGGGCTTAAGGAGGATTAAAGGACCAACTTTGTCTGTAGTCTTAGAAATAAGTAAGATGACGCCATACAATGGGGTTCACCTACGATTTTTATGCTAATAGGTGGCGCATGTGTTCTATCAGTTATTACTTTCGGAACTCCTCGGCTAGCATCAATAACGTAACTAATGTAAACTACGATATTGATTTATATATATTCGTGTAAAATGCCATAAATGCTGTTATTAATAATTATAAGTGAGGGATATCTATCAAGAAGATTGACCATGCAACAAGAGGACCGTGGACGCCAGGGAAATACGACGTGGTTTTCTCGGCACATTTCAATGACATCACCGAGGTGTCTGTCGGGATTATTATCATGTACACTGAAAAAGTGTATGTTAGATGTCTTCCAGTGTTGATTGAATAAAAAGTTTATATTACTTTTACTTACGGAATGGCTCCTCTAAGACATAAAGCACTAACCATTTTACTATTGAGTGGGGGGGGATTTTTTTTTAGAATAAAAATAGTTTATTTTCCACTATGTCCTGTTTGTTTTTTTTAAGTTGACATGAATACACCTCGGCCCTAAGAAATATAGTTTGTTTAGGCTAACTTGACCCTACCTAAAAGTAAGTTCCTATCCTAGCTATTTTATTAGTTTTTCTCAACAAACACAGTCAAAGTTGGAACATTCACAGGTAACCCTAAACACGCAATTATTTTTTTAGGTCTCATAATGATATGCATGTATCTTCTACAAAATGTACCTCATCATCATGTATGGATAAAAAATATTTTTGTTCTACTTGATGTGTTAAAAAAAAAATGGATTCTCTACTGACATTAAAAAAAACAAAG
>MJUT01051978.1:451631-474092 GCA_002080005.1 Gigantidas platifrons
ACTCGGTCACATTAATGAATATCCTGATTCCTAGCAGTCCAGTCTGTGTTCTTACTTCTAAATGCTGCATGCTTAGCAGAGAAACAACAAATACCAATTTTATAGTCTTTAGTTTGACCAGACTGGGGCTCTATCCCATAGATCTAACACACTCAAGGCAAGCATGTTAACCATTACACCACCAATGAGTTAGATAGGAAACCATTTTGTCTACAGACTGATGACGACAGACCTGTAACATAATACCACCACAACAAAATTTCTGTGGTCATATAAAAATCACACTGAAAAAGGAGTACTTGCAGTCCTTCAAAACTTTCATTAAAGAGCTAGGGATTTGTGCCCAAGTTGCTTAATTTGAAGTTAATACAGTCAATGTGATCAAGCACACATTAAAAAATTCATAGATTAGCTTCCAGCCAGATTTGAACTGACATCTTTTCAACTTTATTGAAATGTACTACCTTGTACTATAGAAGCCATAATGATTGTAATGTGACATAAAGTACACATACAGATAAATAAAACACTCAAACAAGTACTTCAAAAGCATCTTGTACAAAGGACTGCATTTAATACATACATGTATTATTACTTTAACTACAGATGTACATGTATTTTTATCTTCACCATAGGATGGTTAAATGCTTAAATTGTGTATTTATTGACACTGATTATCTCAGGTAATAATATTCATTAAAAAGTTGTTAAATGTTTTCGTGATTCATGAAACCTTTTTTTTAGAGCTACAACATGAACTGTTACTAGCTTAAATAGTCTTAAAGGGTCAATATATTACTGCATTAACAATATATGATATAAATATACAGGTATAACATGACAAACACAACAAATATTTAAAGACTGATAAAAAAATCACGAATACCCAAAAAACTGAAGATTGAGCAACACAACTAAAAATCAGGACAGACATGAACTCAGATGCTCCATGTGAATCTGCAGTTCGAACTTCATTAATACCACTTCATGGGCAAAAGAGCTTTTTTCTTTAGTATGGAAGCATATATTTTCCAGTTAGCCAAGGGTATAAGGATATTTTTTTTTGTATTCATTTTGATTTTTTATAAGTGGGTATTTTAATTAAATACTTGAAATTAGTAAGATAAATCTCGAGTATGTTGAGATTTTCCTAACGGAGATTCCGCAATGTTTACAAAGACGTCACTGGGGTTTCCCCCACATTCCTAACCTGTGACGTCACGAAAGTTAGTTCCGACTGTAAAGTACATCTTGTATCACACATATATATAGGCTAGATACAACATTTTCTATCACATAGGTTGTATCTATTAGCAAAATAGATGTATTTCTATAGAATACATACTTAATGTTTGATAAATGATCATTACAGAGTAAAGTACAGGAAACAGCCTTTTAATTTGAATAAATATAGTATAACTAATCGTAGATTTTGAATATCAAAATAAGACCACGAGTGACCGAAGTACGCATAAGGATTAAACGAGTGGGCGGAACTTGTCCCGTCCACGAGTTTAATCGTTAATGCGTATTCGGTCACGAGTGGTCTTATTTTGATATTCAAAATGTATGATTTAGTTATACTGTTTATTATATACTGGTCGGGGAGTAGTTCTCGCCAAGAAGCAATTCTCGCCAACTGTCTCATTTAGCGCGAGCGCTCGCGAATTTTCGTCTGATTTTTTCACCATCATTAAAGAACGTCGTACCAATCCTTCGTATTAATTTTTATCGAATTGCATTGTGAAATATCGTTAAAATCGGGTAAAAACCCTACTGCACCCCACTTTCTGTCATAACATCAACAGGGGGTCACGTGTGTTGGTACTCTTAACATAGGAAAACACATGGAATGACCATCGGAGAATCTAGTGACAGCATATTTCCAATATATCTCTAAAAATCTTTAAGATCTTTCTAAAATGTGTCACACTTTGCCTTATTACTTATCCCTACAATCCAAAATACTCACGGTTGCAGAATTAAAATAGATTCCATGTGGATGCAAATGGCCGCCTGCACTGTTTACATCGTCAATTACCTTGACCGCTAATTTATACATGGATCCTATATTATCACATTGGGCATAAAACATGGAACGTGGCAAAATATTAAAATTAATTCTAGAAAAACTGGAATTATTACTTTTCATCAATAAAATGAAAATTATCAGGTAAACCACTGTTGAAAAGGGTGTATTTTACGGAATGGAGGAGCGGCGTGGGGATGGCATGAGAGCCTTTAAAACAGGGATGAATAATTATAAGAGTTTTCTACAAACTAACGCAAAAACCTGTTAACTTTTTAAGAAAGGGTTTTAATTTTCTAAAATGTTGTTTTCATTTCCTTTTGATGCTTTAGCTTCACAAAAATCAATATTTCTGAAAGTTGGCGAGAATTGCTTCTGTTGCGGGCATTTTCTGTTAAAAAACGCAACATCAGTGAAAGTATTTAAGGGTAATTGCTATCTTAACAGCATATCTATGGTTTTCTCTTCTAATTCTAAATCTACCTATCAAGCGCCCTTCCATGAAAAAAAACGTTGCATTTTTCTGCGATATGATAGTTTGCAGCTATAGGCCTACAAATCGACAATATATGGCCATTTATGGAGTACTACAAACGGTTTAAGTTAACTTGTATTTTATAGGCAGTAAACGAGTAGAACATGGACAAAAATTACAAGAGCGATTACCAGCCTTTTCATTTTTTTTTTACCAAAAAAGAACATATTTCGGACAAAACATGATTATTCAAAGTTTGAAATATATTAGCAGGGACTCCCAAATGCCCCTAAAATCTAGTATGTGCCACCATAATTACTGATATTCCTAATAATACTGAAGTTAATAACATTTTGAGTGTGAACTACCAAACCTATGATAGCTGTAGAACCGTAGCTCTTTATCATGGTTCTTTGTTTTGTCCAAAAAAAAAAACAGATATCAAACGGACTTATAGGAGCTACGGAGCCTCAGCTACGTTAGATCTATCTGCAGAATCGTAGCTCTTTAGGCCCTTTTTGTTTTTTCCGATGTCCGCCCTATCAGAAAATTTCATAAGGATCTACAGAGCTGTGGTTCCGCAGCTACATTAAATCCTGCTCTTAAATATATGTATGATGGACAAGTTGAGGTTCGGACATGAAAAACCCACTGACTCAGACTGTTGTCTAATATGTACATGTCTTTCTAAAAGAAATTTTGAAAACGCAATCAATAAATCATACACACACCGTACAACCGCATTGTATCTTCTTCTTCCAGTGTTGAACAGGAGTCGTCGCCGACTGTTTTAAGTTCTGCGGGACTAGGCATGCTAGGCACACACCGCTGATGTCCCCAAGACTATGTACAACTACTTCACTATGACACAGTTTAAACTATTTACATGGGTACACGGGCCTACTGGTTGGCGTGGCTAACCTGTTCTTGGAGGTTACATGTAGCCCTGAACTCCTCTATGGAGCTGACACCAACTGTGATGTCTGGTAGGTGGTTCCATTCTCGTGCTGTTCTTTGGAAGGAGTTTCTGAGAGTGTCATAATTGGACCTCTCCTGGAAGAACCTATGTTGACTTCTGGTTCTGCTGTCACCAGGTCTGAGGTATAAGTCTCGGTCGATGTCCACGAGTTGATGCTGGGTCTTATACATCATAACGAGTCTGCTTATCCCCCTCTGTTGTTCTAAAGTCTGCCGCCCAAGTGATGCTAACATGCTTGTCACACATCCTGGTGTAATCATTTATGACGAAGCGGGCAGCTCTTCTTTGTACATTTTCTAATGTCTGTATCAGGGTTTGGGTGGTGGGATCACAAACCATTGCTGCGTATTCCAGGGTTGGTAGTAGGATTGTGAGGTAGCTGGTTTCTCTTACTTGTTCGTTTTGATCAACTGCCGATTGGTTCGATCAAAATTGTTTGTTTACAACAAGAGAAGTGGATCATCGGGGTAAGACGTTCGATATGTTATGCCTTTTCTGTCGGAGTTATGAATTGATTTGTGGGTGAAAAGGATGATTATATGTTTCTTTATGAAAGCTATTATTTGTTTTCTTATATATCATTGACATTTCGGTGGACTTTACAAATAATCATGTCAAAATTTAACGTTATGAACTTTCATCATTTATTTTACAAAACATGTACATAAACACATACGAGCAACATGACCCACAGGGCCTGTGCACGACCCCCGGATGAAAAGGATATTTTTTAAATGATAGACGTTTTACTCTTCACCATCACTTGAAGTTTCAAAAATAAAAAAAAAATAAGAAAAAAATGTTTTTCTTATTTTTTTATTTTTGGAACTTCAAGAGACTGTGGACTCATAATCACGGACTAGTAAAATACATGTACATGTCTATGCGTAGATGTGATGCTCGCCTGTAGGCTGTGCCTAATCCATATTAGACTATGTCAGTACTGCAGCATTGGTTACCGGACGTATAATACCCCGGGAACTAATAATCCACCTGTAAATGTATCGTCGACCCTTCCGAAGTACCCGAGTACATTCCCGGTTGTGAGTGGGGTTCGTGTTGCTTACTCATTATTTTTCTGGGTAGTTTTTCGCAGACCATTGTTTGTCCATTGTATTTTGTATTGTTCGCCCTTCTTCGAATTACAGATTCTGATTACCACTTTGGTATCTTCAAAACTTTTTAGTCCGATCCAAAGAGAGAAAGTGCCTAATGGCGATTTCATTTTTGAATATACTGTGATAATCCCATTTATTTTTACATAAAATATTTAAAGTTCTATTATTTTTCAATTCAACTGTATTTGTCAGCCTAAACTAAAATAAGAGTGTTTAGTACTGTAATAGGATTTAATTTTCTGCTTACAAATTTAAAAGGATTTTTTCCGTGGAATTTCGCAATTACGACATCTGTTTTGTTTTTCTTGGTCGTTAAAGCTTTCGTTTTTCTTTAAATTCTTCTCTTTACGAGTTTCTGCTTTATTGGATTACGTTCTTACTAACTACCACAAACATCATCTAATGCCTAACGTAATGCGTAATGTTATTGTTCATATCCATTTCAAATGATCCGGCGGAACTTGACACCGCCAAAGCACATACATTGCTTTAGATAAAAAAAAAAAAACTTAAAGTGTAGATTTGTATTTCATTTAGACTAACACGTAAGGTTATTTGTTATAAATTACATCAAGATTCTGAGTATTTTAAAAATTTGATGAATTGCATATGTCAAATCAGTTTATGGCTTGTTGAAGACAATTAATTGATCCTTTACGTTGATTTGTAAACGTTTTTGAGGTGAATTTTAAATCTGTTTATTGCTTAAGCTTATTGAAATCAAACAATTTATCTTTTCCGCTAATTTTAAAATGGTTTTAAGCATTTGACTTTAAAAACCGATATCGGTTTTTTTTTTGTAACAACAGGATCTATTAGATTATTAAAGAAATACTTGCCACAATGTATCATCAAAGATTCAAGCTCCTCTGAAATGCAACTGGGTACAAGAGCTGCTCAGCGCGTCCCCGTTCTACGTAAGGATATTGTTAGGAGGAAAGGGTAGGGTTAAGGGGGAAGGGGTAAGGGTTAGGGGAGGAAAGGATAGGGTAGGGTTAGGAGGTATGTAAGGGGTATGAGGGGCTAGCGTTAGAGTGAAAGGATAGGGTTAGGGGTGAAGGGGTATGGTTAGGAGGAAGTGATAGGGTTAAAATTCAGGGAAAGGGATAGGATTTAATTCAAATATGCCATAAATGTCCGCTCTAAAACGAAAAAAAAAGTGTTGCATTACTTAAAATGTCGGTGGCTTCCCGCACACACCTGCCTCGGTAATATTTGACCCCATGCTACGATTGTGCTGCATCATTATTCACTTATAACATTTACAATAATGTAGTGGAGAATGGCAGACATATGAATTGTCAACAGAAATATTTAATATACAAGTTTTATATGATCAATTATCACGAACTTCCTCTCAAGGCCCGGGTGTCTCAATGAGTTAGGTAGTTGGATTATCTAACAACTCATACAAGCCTATCACCAATACGGCGTGGGTTCGCGTCCAGCTTTGTAAATTACAAAAAAAGGTACACTCGACTCGCAGCCGCAAGTTATAAAGTTTACTAGTTGCTTGCCCATGGTCGGTGGTTCTCTCCGGGTACTACGGCTTCTCCCAACACTAAAACTGGTCGCTATGATATAGCTGAAATATTGCTGAAAGTGCCGTTAAACACCAAAAACCAATATCAATCAATCATCGAACAACTTTCTCTGAGCAGTATATAACTATTTTCCGAGATTATCTAAGTCTTTAGCACTTCGTACACATAATAGCTGAAAAATTTAAAAGTAGATGGATTTGTTTAACAATAATATAATAATACTCTATTAACCAAAAGTAATATAGCTTATAGGCATATAAGGGTTAATATGTCTACGTCCAATATCTATATATATATATCACACTCGAGATATCACACTCTAAAATAAAATGACATTCATATATTTTCATTTCTTTAATTACGTTTCCATCATTGTTTACTTTTTAGCGGATTTATTTGATTTTCTTTTTATTTATCTTGCTAATGAAAAAACGTAATCATGTGATTAACATAAGACTCAATATTTCCCAAAATTACACAAAATATAAGAGAGAAAAAATCAAGTAGGGTCAGGTTGTTGGATTTTTGTGGTTTTTTTGTGTTTTTTTTTTTACATCTTTCTGAGCAATTTATTCTTTCACCCCAAAGTTCAACTCATAAAAAAAAAAGACTCCATTCAAGAAAAGTATAACAATCCATGAAATCACAAATCGAATACATAAATATCCACCTTATTTCAGAAATGCTTACAATATATTTACCTTTTCATATGGCAAGAAAATTAACCTTGAATTTCTGTTATTATCAAAGTGAGTATTCGTGTTACTTGTATTTATTGGGGTATATTGATGTCCAGCACGATATTTCTTTGGATTAGGGTTATATGGTATTTAACGCCACTTTTAACAATATTTCAGCTATATTGTGGCGGTCAGTTTTAATGGTAGATGAAACCAGAGAGTACAGAGAAAACTACTGACCTGCCACAAGTCACTGACAAACTTTACCACATAATGTTGTATCGAGTACACCTCTCTATGAGCGGGATTCGAAATAACAAAAGTGGTGACAGACATTGATTGCATATGTAGTTGTAAATCCAACTCCCATGCTTTCACGACTACGACGGCCATCACGATGTCTATGTAAGATGATGTTGATGTCTTTTAACAGTAACACGAATGCCTTTAGTGGCGGCGCAGAAACTGCTTTCCCTTCCAGGGTGCCTGAATTCACGCTGTTTTTCTTTGTTGGGTTCGTGTTGCTCAACATTTACTTTATTGTATAGTGTTTTGTAAGCAGTGGTTGTCTTTTTATCCCTTTTCTTTTTCTCCATTGTGTTGTCTGCCCTTCCTGGATTTACGGACTCTGGTCACCCTTTTTGGTATCTGCAAATGTCAATATACTGACAACAAATTTGTATTCTATGATTAATTATATAAGAATCGTCATGATTTTTGTCCTTTCACGTACCCCGCGCTACTACCTCTCTCGTTTCAAGTTTAAAGTTGTTATTTCTGTGAAAAATTAGTACATTTAATCGACATTAGATGTCGTTTTCTATTTTATTGTATTTAATATTGTGTAAATATGTTTGACTAGATACAAAGATATTTCAACAGGTAAATTAAGTGTCAGGTATAACAGGTTACATGTGTCTTCAGCAAAGGTGTCTTAACAGCAATTAACGGGTATAGTGTTTGTAAACCTCTGGACAGGCAATACAATCTGTATAATTAGTCAGTATAAACAGGAATCACTCCCTATTTGACTCTCCAAACAAGACCTACAAGGTTTTTTTCTGGTACTTGTATAGATGGGAGTAATGTTTAAGTCATGCAGCAAGTCTATACCCTCATCGGCCACTCAAACAAGTATTGTATGAAGAGTTTGAAGATACCAAAGGGAGGTAATCAGAATCCGTAAATAGAAGAACAACAGACAACACAATGACCAAAAGATACCAAAGGGAGGTAATCAGAATCCGTAAATAGAAGAACAACAGACAACACAATGACCAAAAGATACCAAAGGGAGGTAATCAGAATCCGTAAATAGAAGAACAACAGACAACACAATGACCAAAATATACCAAAGGGAGGTAATCAGAATCCGTAAATAGAAGAACAACAGACAACACAACGGCCAAAAGAAAAAGTACAAAAGGACAAACAACGATCTACAAAACACTACAAATAAAACTAAAGATCCATTAACACGAATCCTACTAAAAACCGGAGGTGAATCAAGGTGCTCCGTAAGGGTAAGCAGTTCCTGCTCCACTAGAGGTACCCGTATTTTGACAATATTTATTCATGTGATATTATTTAATTTTTATTATTAACTAGACCGTTATAAAAATATTCCACGAAATCAAAGACATTGTAAATTTTGTAAAACATTGGATGACGAATTCCACGTTTTCTTTGATTGTAAAGTTACTGATAATATTAAACCTTCCTTTATTGATTTTATGAAAGCAAAATATCCTCACTTTAATCAACTAGATTCCCTTGAAAAGTTAAAAAATATTCTTAATCCTGATAAAGAAATTTTGCCCAGTGTTTGTAACTTTATAAAGCCGCTTTAAGCGATCATTAGAAGCGCGAGTATGAGGTTCACGTTGGTCAAATCATATAAAACACAATATTGCTTTTGTCAAACAGAGGTAGTTGTATTTGTTTATATATATATATATTGTCTGTTTAATGTTGGTTTATATTTGTATTGCTATACCCAAAAGGGCTTTATATGCAACAAAGATTATTATTATATAGTAATAAATATTTTCCTGTTAATTTCAATGGAAAAGAATCGTGCAATATATCCCTTTCTCCCATTATGACGTCGTTTTAATCCCGCTGAACCAGTGGTGGAAAAATCTGTAATCCTCTAGAGGATTAAAATGTCTCGTGCCTTTCCCCGCATTTGACTCGTTTGACTTGTTTGACGGCTTTTGAAATAAAGTTCGTGTTAAATAATGGGAGAAACAAATTCTCCTTCAGTTGCCCATGTGGGTTACGATATTTCTCCACTCTCGAGAGTTAAATTAAAAATTTTAACCACTCAGCTCGTTGTTAAAATTTTTAATTTAACTCTGTCGCGTAGAGAAATATCGTAACCCACGGGCAACTGAAGGAGAATCTATATATATTTGCAGGTTATATGTTTATTGCACTATCTAAAAAATTGCAAAAAAATTCAAAAAATTTCAAAATTATATTTAAAAAAAAAAAATTATATTCAAAATTTCAAAAATTTCAAAAAAAAGTCAACATTTTTATAACATTTCAAAACTTGTTACTAAAATATTTATTGCTATATAATAAAAGGGTTATTTCATGAATATTGGTGAATATTGTCCCTCGCAGTATATCATATTGCACTCGCAAGCTCGTGCAATATGATATACTGCTTGGGACAATATTCATGCAATAACCCTATATTATATATATTATTATTAAATTTTTATTATTATTATTTTTTTGTTGGTAATTGTCCCTTTTTACATACAATACAGACATTACAGTACGGTGTTTCGAATCATGTCAATTCCGACCACGTTCCGTCTTTTTCGTGTCTTGACGTCTGAACAAATCGGCAGGCGACTTCCGGTGTTTATGCTATTACTGTGACAACGTCAGCATATCATAGTCGTAGATGCGGTAGATTATTAGTAATTGTAATATGGAGATATAAGGAAACCGCTGAATAAATACTGGTGTTCGGTACCCCACTATCTGTCTTATATAAGAAATATATACATAAAGGCATATCGTTTTCCTTTGATGATGCTGACAGCCGCAAATAAAAAAAGAAAACAAATTTAATTTTAAAAAGTATTTGTCTCTGCGTTGAAGTCTTTGATACAAATAAAATAATTTAATTGATATCTGTCTTTTACAGAAAATGCTAAGATTTTTTTTAACTTGAGGATCGAACGTTAAAACGGCACATATCGATTGGAGTTTTTGGAGTTTTTGTTGTTGTATACATTGACACCGGAAGTTCAGTGCCAGGAGTTCCATCGAAATCACGTGATCTGGCGGACGAAAATAACAAAATTTTGACGGAATGGAAATGATTCGAAACTACAAGACATTACACACACTATATTGGCATTTTCCAATCTGGATATATATAGTTATGTACTAAATTAATGCCTACATCACAAGTCATTACATATGAAATGGGCCTGATCAGAGGTCCGGATAATTTTCTATTTTGATGGGGTTATTTCCCCTTAAATTTTGGAAATAGGAATAATCATTTTGTTTTATTTATTTTTTACTAATCTTAAAACTTAGTTAAATATTAGTTTTAAAATGTGATTTTGAATACACTTTGTTTTTCATAACCCATGAATGTGATTATATTCTGGAGATTGAAAAGAAAATCATTAAATAACAGATATTGTATTTTAAAACATTTTACATACTCCCCTTCTCTGGAGCACTGATAATGCTGTACAAAAATCAAGGCTATGTAAATTTTATCTTTTCTCTACTTTTCAATTTGCATTTTAAAGTTTCAATTGTTGGCAAATGATTAGACCATTTACAGCAGTGGATATAATAAGCTCGCGAAGCGAGCTATTTATGACTGAAGCATGGTGAAATTAAATCAACAAAGGAATAATGACGAATACCATTTACTAAAACAGAAATCCTTATCATCTATACATTATGTCTATGAAAAAGTTTCAACACATCCGGGTTACCGCTTTTCGAGAACCCTTGAGAACTTACGAAAGAGACACGAAAGGTATCGAAGAGCATCCGGTCCAATCGTAACTACTCTCGCCATTCTCGCTACGCCTAGTGTAGCAGAAATTGCCGAGTAGTCACGATTGATACCGGTTTCGCGAGCTTTTCAGGCGGTGCCTGTTTCATATTACTTAATAAAAAGTAATATGAAGTGAATAATCTTGAATGGAAATTCTACAATATTTGTATTACATACTGTATTTCTTATCTTTAATATGATAGATATTTCAAAGGTTTCTTCAAGTAAAACTATTACTTGTTGCCAAAATACCTTTATTATGGGGCATAACCATGTAATATCGAATCTGTGGAATTATTACAGAAATTACACTGATCTGATTCTTTAATCCCAATATTAACCAAAACATGTTTGTTGGTAAGATTCTGAGTAGAAGTTTACATTGAAAGCTTCTAAGTTTAAAGTCATTTTGTGGTCAAAGAGATATTTTCAAAAGCATTTTCTAAATTAATTTCACTTAAGATGGTACCATACACTTCAGGTAAAATTTGATCTGCTCGTTTAATTTCCTTAATTTTTTTTTTTTTTTTGCAGTGTGTTTGAATATATCCACTGTAATAAATATCAAAATTTTAGCAAATTCCAACCAACAGACTCAGAGCTATCAATTCACTAGCCACATATCAGCTTTTCTCTCTGTGGTTTTGATCACCGAGATACTTGAAATCTGCATACAAACATCATATGATCAAAGCGTTCAACTGATTTTAAAGAGTTATCTCCCTGTAGTGTATGGTTACCCCTTACGTACTGATTTCCATTTAGATAAGCTATTGATGTAATCTAGGTTTATGACATCTTTTAATTTAGATAAGTTGTAGGTTTCCTTTGACAAACTCGTAGAATTTAATATTTTATCAATCAAGGTAATACTATCTCCTGTTTCAGTTTGATAAGCAATGGTTTTACTTTTAAATTATTGAGATTAAGCTAAGACATTTTAAGTAGTTAATTTGACTTTGATTTCTTCCAGTGTTTTAAATATGTTGTTGTCATTAAGGAGATCTCTTAATTAGTAAGACACCTTTATCAAAAAGTTCCTTGTAGTGTGAATTATACCATAATACACTGTCTAGATTTAACTCGTCTCTGAATTTCAATTCAAAAAAATATTTTATGAGATCTTTCCAAATTTTGTTTTTGATCGAAACATTATCAATGTCTTCCAATTTCAAATAGCAATTAATAATGCTATTTAATTATTGGGTAATCATGAAATGCAAATCCTGATATTCAAGGAGTTGCACATGGTATATTGTGTCATATATGAATGATGTTTATAATTTGTTCATCAATACACATGTGCGAATTAAAATATATCAGGAGTTTTATCATGGTATTATTTATATAGCCAATGAAGGACGTCATGCTAGAATTAAGAAATAAATCATGGAATCCAGAATGTGTTTTGAGTTTTAACATGGGTTGGCGGATACTAGTACTTTATCCCGAGCCAGAGGCGAGGGATATAATTTACTAATATCCGCCAAGCCATGCTAAAACTCAAAACGCATTCTGGTTTTCATGATTTATTTCGATTCTGATATTTTCAAGAGTATAAATACGGTAGTATACTTTGATTATAAAACGGTAATTTATATTTACGTTTGCGGACAATGTCGGACACAATTTATGATGCCAAATCCGACCAGACGATAATTCATCAACATGTACATTTACGACGGGAAAGTCAGTCAGATGCACCGGCTCATGTGCTAATGAGATTATACTCAATCGATAAATCGCTCGTTTGTTCACAAAGCGAAAGAAGGACGTCCCGTTAGAATTGTCATGATAGAGAGTCTACATATGATTACGACCCTCAATACATAGGATGGATGCACCAATGGTCTGTGAAGCTATTGAAAAACTTTTGTATTTCAATATATTTGCAAATCAAGGACTTACTTTTTTTTTTAAATCTATTTACTTTAAAAACAGAAGAAGAGTTTGAAGATACCAAGGGGGTAATCAGAATCCGTATATCAAAGAAGGACAGACAACACAATAGGAAATGCATATATTTCAACGGTAAACTTTCATCGTGGATATATATAGTTTGCTATAGGTTACGGTTATCGTTGTGGCTATGGTGATTAACGCCACTTCCAACAATATTTCAAATATATAGTGGCGGTCAGTTCTATTGGTGGAGGAAGTCGGAGTACCCAGATATAACCACCGATTTGTCACAAGTTACTGACAAACTTTATGACACAATGTTTTATCTAGTACACCTTGCCATGAACAGGGTTTTTAATTAACGTTAATGGTGATAGATAATGGTAGTCATAAATCCAACTATCATACTATCACGAACACGACTGTCTCAATTTGCTATGGCGTACGAATAGTGAGTGAGTGCATGATTGGTGTTTAACATCAGATGACCAATATTCCAGCTATAACATGGAGAGAACAAGTTACATTAATGAAATGATAACGGGATTCGCTTTTTTCGTTTGAAATTCCTGTACCAAGTCAGGGTCATTACGGTTTTCCCAGTTTTCCGGTTGTTGACTGATTTTGATGCTTTGACTTTCCCTTCGGAAGATTGTTCGCTGTTCGGTAATTTTGTTATTACCCTTATTTACTAGACCAACACGTTAAGTTGGATTTTTATAGGACTATCTCGCTGAAACAAGAGTCGGCGGGTAAGCATGTCGCTCCATACAGACACAATTGGTTCATTATCCCTGATTCCGACTACGTTCCTAGCGGAGAAAAAGGTTTATATCAATTGTATTGTCTTTGGTTTGAGTTCAAGATCTACAGCACTCGAGGAGAGCACGCTAAACATAACACCAGCTATGCGATTAGATCTATAGGAAACGTAGGAAACAAATTATATTTTCCGACAATAAGAATTAACCGTATTGGTCCGTATGCATTGTCCACACAATTAAAAAGATATTCGCACGCAGACTACTATCTAAAGGGTAAGATTTGTAATATTTCCCGCTGTATTAACAATATAATATAAATTAATCTTTAGGTTGTGTCTTTGGGTATATCTTTGATCCCGAAACAAACGCATGTATCAAAGTGTATGATGTATTTCGCCCTTGGAATAATGCCAGACAACGCTGTCAGGAAGACGGTGGAGACCTCGTTTCTATGACAACAAGGGCGAAGTGGGATTTTGTCACCACACTTTTTAATTGTGAGTATATTTTGGTGATTTTTAACCGTGCATAACATACCTTACTCGTTCAATATTTCCCAGGGACCCCTCCCTTTGATAGCAAGATTTACTATAGCAGAACAGAGCATGCCAACCATGCACTGATTCGCTTCCATTCAAAAATACAAAACACTTCACTGCAAATACTCGACAACATAAACATGGATTGTATAATAGAAGGAACGCGGAATGCTCGTTGTTTATTGACCCGCTGAATGTTCGTTGTTCATTTGACTCGCTGAAAGCTGGCACATTTACTCACTGAATCTCCGTTGTTCATTGACTTTATGAATGCTCGTACCTCATAGACTCGCTGAATACTCGTTCATTGACTACTTGGAAATTAGATACAATCTGTTAGTTAAATTTCATTACTTTTAGGACAACAAACATAATTGATTCGTCTAAAATTTAATACCAATGAGTCATATACATCTAACAAAAATAATGGTCTTCGTGTGAGACCAGAACAAAACAGTTTATGCAAAGGGCACTCTACTCTAAAAAGGAAAACGATGCAAGTTCCCCCATAAGAAAAATAGTTTATACTTATTTATATTTTAACAAAACAAGTCGAGAATATAAAACACTATCGGAACAGCTACAAAATCCGATCGCATAAGCGTATATTGATTGATTGATTGATTGATTGATCGATTGGTGTTTAACGCCAACATTAGCAGTATTTCAGCTATATTGTGGCGGGTAAAACAGAAGGAGAGGTAAATTCGATACTTTTAACACGCATATACATGAAGTCGTCCTTTCCTGGCTTGGCACGGAAGCATCAATACAAGTGGTGGGGTTAATCTCAAGGGTCAACATGGATCAGCCTCGATATGACTGATGAGAGATTCGTCGTGGTCGTGATCGTATGGTAGTTGGACTTGTACCTCCCTATGCAATCAGTGCCTATCACTACTAAACTTGTGAGATCGAATTCTGCTCATTGCAAGGTATACATTATACAACGTTCACCAGTGACTTGCGGCAGATCCGTGGTTTTCTCCTGGTACTCTAGTTTCATCCACCAATAAAACAGCCCACCAAGATATAACTGGAATATTGTTGAACGAAAGGGTTAAACACCATAATCCCTAACCTTACTTGCAGCTTCGTTTTTTGTAATGATAAATTGTATTATTCCACTCTATAATATTTATTCTACTTAAATAGAAATTCGATTGGTCGAAACAATCCCTTGTCACATTTATTAAAACATCGTATTTCCCTCTCAACAATACCGCATTGCCCTTATAAATTCGAAATTCTCAAGATTTAACGCGAGTTATCTCGCGTTGGTCATATAACGGTATTCCATGTTAGTAAAGATAACTGCAGAGATGTTCCGAAATAATAATTTCGTAAACGAAGATGGCCAAAAGATTTCATTTGGCAGATGACAATGAAATTGAAGAACTTTTGTAAAACCAAGAGGGAAGTATGAAAGAAACTATTCAGAATTCACCAAAACGTTGGCCTCGTGGAATAAAACATTAATTTCCCTTGCATAAGGGAGATATGAAAATTTGTTCACACTTGAAATAGTCATATTTCCCTCGGGCGTTGCCCTTGCGAAATACGACTTTTCTCGGGTGAACAAATCTTCATATCTTCCTTATGCAAGGGAAATAATTGTATAGTATTCAACTATATAATTTACGCATTTATTTTCTAAAGAATGTCAAATTTTCACTGACCTATATAAACACATCAAGGCTCGTCCAACTCATTTCATTCCACTGAATTTCTTAGTGATGTTATCGGATCGATCATCAGTCATCGATCATTTATCAAATTATTGTGGGGGGCTGTCGTGGCCGTGAATAATCCAACTACATATATGCAATCATTGCTTATCACCACTAAACGGCTCAAACACCGTTCTTGGCGAGGTGTACTGATACAACATTATGTGCTAAAATTTGTCAGTGACTGTCCACAGATCGGTTGTTTTCTCCGGGTACTCGTGTTTCCTCCACCAATAAAACTGGCCACTACGATATAACTGAAAGTGGCGTCAAAACACCGTAAAACAAACCAAAAACCATCAAATTATTGTCATTATAACACGAAAGCTACAATTCCGAACCAAATTACCGGTCAATTTAGACAGAAACAAGATGAACTGCTAACTGTATATACGTTAATTGTAACACATATGTGTATTGTAAAATCTTGTCTTATTTAAGTAGATACAGATTTACAAGTTACTTTTGCTTCTGTTAGATCAAGAGGGCCCGGGTGGCTCAATGAGTTAGGTAGATGGATTACCTAACAACTCATACAAGCCTATCACCAATACGGCGTGCGTTCGCGTCCGACTTTGTAAATTACAAGAAGGGTGCACTCGACTTCCCAACCGCAAGTGATAAAGTTTACCAGTTGTTTCCCCATGGTCGGTGGTTCTCTCCGGGTACTTCGGCTTCTTCCACCACTAAAAGTAGTCGCCATGATATAGCTGAAATATTGCTGAAAGTGGCACTAAACACAACAAATCAACAATCAATCAATGTTAGATCAAATTTAAAAAGGGTAATGTCTTTCCCGTAACAGAAAGTTGGTGGGTCGCCTGGGAGAGAAATATAAACACTTAAGATACAATCTATTTATAAACTAAAATGAAATACACATATATCCCACTGTGAGATCAGTTTAAAAGGCAGTTTTTAATATTTTAGAGATGGGTAAGAAGAGGTTGAGCATACCAAAGGGGTAAGGGACCGGCCATTTAACTTACAGGGTGGGGGAGGGGCTATGGGGTTTTTTTTTGGACAACACGAGAGCCTTAGAATATGTATTTTTATTGTCGCGCAAAGCGCGAACTTTTTTTCCAGAATAAAACATTAGGTTATATGACAAAAACTCTGAATCAGATTATTTTTATCCTCCAATAAAATCAGAGTATTTTTTCAGCAACATTGGGAATCAGATTATTTAAAAGAAAACATAACATTCCCCCCTCCCCCCTGGAAGTTAAATGGTCCGTCCCTAATCCGAATCCGTAAATCGAAGTAGAACAGACAACACGATTGTAAAAAGAAAAGGGACAAAAGGACAACAGCGATCTACAAAACATACACATAAAACTAATAGACCGTAATTCTTCGATTTACTGATTCTGGTTTCCCCTTTGGAATCTTCAAACTCTACTTAAGAATATAAAGTTTAATTAAATAACATTGTTGGTTAAGGATGACATTAGGTTATATAATGTGGACATGAATATCATGTAAGTATATTTTAACAGGTTCAACAAATCCATTTTGGATAGGATTATATAATCTAACTTGGTTAACTGGAGAAACCTTTGACAACGTATACGGTCTTGATCCGGAAACAATATATTTGCCGACTATTCGTAATAAAAAACTATGCGGACGAGTTAGGTTTAACTTAAAAAACCCGCATACAATAGCAGATGTGAATTGTGTACATGCGAAACGATTTGTGTGCGAACTGTATATTCCAAATTGAGAATATAAGTCTTATGTACTGTACTGATTTATTTAGTAATAAATTGAAAGAAAAACAAATTAGTACAAAGTAAAACGAAACATTAACCAACTCGTTCTCAAAACCTTTACTCGGCAACGCCTCGCAAGATAAGGTCAGTCCGTCTCCACCGGCAAATTTTTTCTATCGTTGTTGATGCTTGGAGTAAATCTACGTTGTCAATGTATCAACTTGTTCACCTGCTGTTATCCCGTCTCATCGGCCATGACAACATTCGCACGTGTCAGTTTCTGTTTCCCAGATATTACCGCCATCTTCCAACCGATGTTGACATCTTCTCAGCCAAGCTGCAATTTTTCGATCTAATAAAAACGTAGACATAAATTTTAGCGCTCACGACGCGTTTCTGGAATAACATTTATCAGGTACGTTCAAAATCGACAGATTGGAAAGCCAAATAATTTAAAGTTTTGAGAGCAATAACATCAAAGACTTCAATCTTTATTGTTTATTTAGTAGTGTTCGTGTAACTCGATCTTTAGTTTAATGTGTATTTTTCGTAGATCGTTGTTTGTCCTTTCGTTCTTTTTCCTTTGTCTATTGTGTTGTCTGTTCTTCTTCGACATGCATATTCTGATTACCCCTTGGGTATCTTAAAAAATCTCCCTACACCCCTTAATTAATCACACAATTGAAATTGCCTTGTAAGAGATCTACCGCTCTCAGTCATTTTTGGTGTTGATTAAATCTAACATAAGATTTATTTCATAACTATCTCAAGCAAGTTCGAAGATAGATTCTTTTAGTTGGAGTTGTGTCTCTTAATAACGTCAAAAATTGATAAAATATTTCGGTTATATCGTGGTGGACAAGTTTTATTGGTTGAAAAAACAGTCGATCTGCTGTAAGTGACGGACAAACTTTAGTACATAAACTTGTATCAAGTACATCTCGCCATATCCGTACTCTCAATAGGCACTGATTGCACATCTAGTTGTAAATCCAACTACCATACGATCACGAACACGACGACTCCTTTCTTTATATTGTTATTAAATGTAGTTATGAGATTTATATCAATAACATCCTAAGCGAGTTCGGTGACGGAAGGGTGTATGTACAACCTGAGCTCGGTGACGGAAGGGTGTATGTGCAACCTGATTTCAGGTTATTTCAAATGAACCGAACAAATAATTTCGATCAATCCTTATGAATTAATTCAAAATGTTTTTGTTATGATATTGAAAAATATATTTATTTTTTTCAAAATAAGGCAAATAATCGGAAATAAATTTAAATAACCCAAAAAGGTGCCTCATTTAAAGAAAGAAAATCACCCGATGACAACGGCATGCGACGCCTTGAGAACGACGTCTATTTCAGATTCCGTACATTAGAAAATAACCTCAACTTTTTAAACCAATCAAAACTCGGTATAAAATGACATGGGACTCTAAGATTAATTTATTACTTGTTACACTGTAACATATTTACCATATTTTTATGTTATTTGAAATAAATAAGTTGAATTTGATTGGAATTCCGGTCAATATTGCTTTATTATTATTTGGAAATGAAATACTTAGCTGTGATGTAAATTGATCCATATTTTTGGCAGTACAAAAATAAATAAAGACATCTGTCGTTTTTCTATGTCATGTTCATAAATGTTTGTAAATTAGTCATATTTGTAACATGAAACAAGTTAATAATGAATTTATGTCTTACTTTATTGATAAAGATCGTATGAACTAGTTTCGAAACAGTCTCATGCAACTGGATTATCGAGTCCAAGGGCGGATCCAGGATTTCAAGTTAGGGGGCGCACTTAAAATAATAGCGACGAGCGGAGCGAGACGCGAAAATTTTTGGGGTATTTCGTGTAAAAAATCACGATTTTACGCAAAAAAAAATATTTTTTCCAATTTTAAGGGGGGGCGTGCCGGGTGCCCNCCCCCCACCCCCTGGATCCGCCCCTGAAGTCGTCATATCATAAATAACAGCTTTAAACATTTTGTTTTAAGCAATACACTTACCGAACGTTCATAGAAGAATGCTTCCTCCCTATATTTTCACATGTTAAATAACTACCTTAAATAAGCACCCACTTTAAATATAAATCCATTAGAAAGTTAAATCCAAATTGAATGTTCGGTGTGTTCGTGTCATTAAGATTAATGAGCTTGTTCGATTAAGTATACATTAGCTTGGATAATCCATTTGCATGACGCTCAACATCTTTATTTATTGTCTTTCATGTCTTCACTTAATATGAAATATGTACATAATCTATAAGTTCATTTTGTATTAATTCATGTACATGTCATGTATGTATTGGAGAAGACGTTTCTAAGTTGTGAAATCCAATTGTTTATTATAGAACAATAAAATATGTTTAAAGCACATATATCTAAAGTGCCATCGAAGATGAGTTTTGATTGTACAACTAATTACTAAGTAGTGCCGGGTTGAGTACAAATGGGACCCTGTGCTAGTTAAGTTATGAGGCCCCTTACTTGGGCCCTGAAGGGGTAGACCCGGTAGGGCTACACAAGCAGTAAGGCATACATACTCAGGAAATTTAGTAATGATTAAAATATTACTCTATATTAGGTCAGACAGATACACTGCGTTTTTTGGCAGGAAGCCCCCCTCCCCTTGCCCCCACTTGGCCAACGGGGCCTGTGCTTAAGCACAATGGTAAATCCGGCACTGCATTTACGTTTTTCAGTCCGGCATGAATCCTTTCAAATCTTGGAAGCCATTGATAAAAGTACACAGCAGCAGATGAAATCTGTCATCTGATTGGTTAATATTTCTTATGAAACGGTAAGTGTTTTTACTTATTCGTAACATATAAAAAATATTGGAAATGATTTTTATGTATATTATAATCATATAAAATTACTTCTAAAAGTAATTCTCACTGAATTTTTTTTAAAGCATATATTTCAAGCGTTATCTGAATGTGGACGTGTCGTGATATATATTAACCAATCAGATGACAGATTTTATTTGCTGCTGTGTACTTTTTAACAATATGGCTTCCACGATTTGAAAGGATTCATACCGGACTGAAAAACGTGAGTTACCGCTGTTCGTCTGCACTATGTGAACTGTTCTGGTGATAGTTGAGTCGAAGGTGTTCATAGGTATTTACGACTGAATGTGTGATTTTTTAATATTTTTTTCAAGCCTGAAACAGAACTGGTAGTGGCTTGGCTACGTTGGTCGTTACATCCCTTGTTAGTATATAGGGTATATAGGCCGCGTGACCTCTATGAAAGCGATTCAAGTCCCTGTGCCGGCTTCCAATCAAAGTATGCTACCGTATTTGTACTGTTAGACATATCAGAATCGAAATAATTCATGGAAGCCAGAATATGATTTGAATTTTAATATGGGTTGGCAGATATTAGTAAATGTTATCGCTCGCTGACGCTCGGGATAAAATACTAATTTCCCTTTGGAAGATTGCTCTGTGTTCGGTAATTTTGTTATTACCCTTATTCTAATATCCGCCAACCCATGTTGAATTTCAAAACACATTCTGGCTTCCATGATTTATTTCTTAATTCTACCATGCAAAAACGACATCCGGATACCATAGTTCAAGAGAAATGCATGATGTATCAGGAGGAATACAGCATAGAGATTGCAGCCAAGTACACATCTGGTAGACGAAGTTCATATCTAAGATCACAAAAAGGTAGTTGGAGCGAACATAACCGTTAGAATAAAGTAAATGGATAATCACAAATGGATAATCCAGACACACAAGTGGCATTGGGCACAACACACAGAGCGAAGACAATAAAAGCAGAAAGTTAAACAGAACAACAGGAATTCCACCATAAAATCAGGTGTGAACCCACGTGGTCGTGAAGAGTAAGCAGTTCCGGTTCCGTGGAAGTTCCATTGCTCATAGTCTAGACCGGTAAAGTCTTGTGGACGACAGAGAAAAGAGAATGCAAGGCTTGGTCTGGTTTATGGTGTTTAACGGAGTACCCGGAGAAAACCACCGACCAGTCGCAAGTCGCCGACAAACTTTATCACATAATGTTGTATCGAGTACACCTTCCCATGAACGAGGTTCGAACTCGCAACTTTAGAATTGATATACACTTATTGTAAAGGTAGTTGTAAATCCAACTACCATAGGATGACGTATAAAAGAATGAAAGGGAATAATGTTAATAGTCATGTGAGAGGAAAGAGAATGAAAGGGAATAATATTAATAGTCATGTCATATTTGTATTATTATAGATGTACGTACCATTCTGTTCGTTAATCTAGTGGTGAAAAGTTTGAAGATGGCCGTATATCAGACAATGCAATGGCGAAAAGAAAACGATCAAACAATGATCTACTAAACACTACACAGAAAACTACATTCCTCATTCAGGACTGGGGCTGTCGTAGTCGTGATCGTATGGTAGTCGGATTTACAACTACCTATGCAATCAGTGTCCATCACCACTGATGTTTTGAGTTCGAATCTCGATCAGGGCGAGGTGTACAACATTATGTGATAAAGTTTGTCTGTGACTTGCGACAGGTCGGTGTTTTCTCCGGTTCCTCCGGTTTCTTTCACCAATAAAACTGACCGCCATGATATAACTGAAATATTGTTGAAAGTGGCGTTAAACACAGTCAACCAAACCATCATTCAGGACTTATCTGGTTACTAGAGTAAAGCGACGAGCTCATCTGAAGGAGCAGGAACCGTTTTGAGTGGGGATAGTGTTATTCAATCTTTTCTTTACCTTTGTGTAGCATTTTGTATATCATTTTCCCGTTTTGTCCTTCTTTTTGTCATTGCATTGTATGTCCTTCTGTGATTTACGGCTTCTGATAACCGTTTTGGTATCGTCACATCTGTCTCATAATGAATGAATACATCCAGATATTGACCAATATTAATCATATTACAATATTCATGCTTTTCTT
>MJUT01051978.1:474112-485403 GCA_002080005.1 Gigantidas platifrons
CCTTTTACATTTCAAGTGTTTTCTTATTTCTAATTCGTTTGTAAAATGTTACATTGCTCCTTTGTGAGAGGGGCCTGGATGGCTCAATAAGTTGGGTAGTTGCATTACCTAACATCTCATAAAGCCTATCACCAATACGGCGTGGGTTCGCACCCGGCTTTGTAAAGTATAAAATGGGTGCACTCGACGCGCAGCCACAAGTGATAAAGTTTAACAGTTGCTTGCCCATTGTCGGTGGTTTTCTCCGTGCCCTCCGGCTTCTTCCACCACTAAAACTGGTCGCCATGATATAGCTGAAATATTGCTGAATGTGGTGTTCAACACCAAAAATAAAATCAATTCTTTGTGAGTGAGTGGGTGTTGTTGTTTGACGCCATATGAGCAATTTTTAACTAGCATGTCGAAATGAGATGGCAATGATGTTCGTTTTGTACTAGACAAACACGCTTAGTTGTATTTGCCTAGCACAAGCTAACTGACATGTAACCAGTGGCGTAGCAAGGGATGAATGCGGTGTACTCACGGCGAGGGGTGTGGGGTCGTTAAAGGCCCCCAGCAGGTCCGGGACAGCGCCCTGGCAGGGGGTCCTGGGGGCGAAGCCCCCCGGAAGTTCGTGGGTTTTAAGGCAAATCTACTACTCTCGACAGCTTAAAAATGATCCAAAACAATAATTTGTAGGCACTTTTTATGGAAAGAAACAGTTTAACTCAAAAAATTTTTCAGGAATAAATGATGATTTTGATAAACATTTTGTACATATGCAATTTGGAAATCGGCGATAAACATGTACATAGTCATTATGAAAAATAATGAGTTTGCAGGAGATGATCTGACAAATTAAACAGTTAAATAAACAGTTTTTAACACATAAAAATAGTTTGATTACCAAATGATGTGTAGAGGCGTTTTGACGTAAATGCAGCTACGTCACTGGTAACCGCCCAAAGGTAAGCCATGTCGTCCCACTTGAGTGAGTTAGTGATTGTTAATTAGCGCTAAATGAGCAAATTTTCAGCTTTATCATGACGAGAACAAGTTATCTTCAATGAAATGATTATGATGTACTAGACCAACGTGCTTAGTTGGATTTTTATTGTGCTAGACTCACTAAAACAACCGTTCGGGTAGACATGTGGCTCCACTCGGTCTTATTATCCTGATTCCCAGCCAACCAGTCGTTGCTCCTTCTCTTTAATGTTGCGAGCTTAACCAGAGAAGCATCGAATGTTTTATAGTCTTTACCATGACCCGATCGGGGCTCCAGTCAACGATCTACTTAGCGGAAGAGTAACGCATACCAATTTGATAGAGGATTTTTTAAGACCATGAGGCTAGTACGCTAACCATTACATAACCAATGTGGTTATCAGGGGCGGATCCAGGATTACAAGTTAGGGGGGGGGGGTACACTTAAAATAATCGAAAATTGTTGGGGTATTTCGTGTGAAAAATCACGATTTTACGCAAAAAACTCATATTTTTTCCAATTTTAGGGGGGGGCGCCGGGTGCGCCCTCCCCCCCCCCTTGAATCCGCCCCTGGTTATGAACAAAAAACAAAACGGTGGATATCAAATTTAGTGCGCAAGATGCGGTTCTGGAATAACCATTATCAGGTACGCTCAAAGATAAAATAATTGAAAGTCAAATAATTCAAATGTCTAGACCATTACACTCTCTGAATAATTCACTATATCTGTTAACATTTTTAATAATCAAATAATATTTAAAACGATTTTTTTTTTCATTATTATATACATATTTGTATCAAATCAGTCTAACTTACGGTGTTTGGTGTATGACCATGGCCGGATTAACCGAGAAGTAAAATAAAAGAGGATACAACTACAGGCCCCGCTCTAAATATTTTACAAGCTGTCTGGTGAATTCGACAACGCCTATATAGTTTACATGTTGGGGAGCTCTATCGTTATTTTTTTTTCCGTTATGTCAAGTGCATATGAAAGGTAGCAATTTATGATTTAATATTTATTTGTATTTTGTAAAGTATGGGCGCCTTTTAACATTTGCTACAGACCTCATACTATCTTAACCCGGCACTATATATCATTGTATTAATCTTGTAAAAGGTATATTTTCGTCCCTGAGAGTAGATCAAACATACATTTTATTTATTCTATTTTATTCTACTATCGTTCATATGTGAAAATTCAGGTACTGAATGTGGAAAGACAAAACAATGAGACGGGCTTTAAAAATTGGTTAATAAGATACCAAAATACCACCTCGTGATAATGGATCTCCGACGGGAATTCTGAAATTATGATAATGGATCTCCGACGGGAATTCTGAAATTAACATACAATTAAAAAAAAAAAAAACCAGATTCGTTTCCACTCAAAAAGGATCACAAATCAAATTCCATGCCCATAGGCATTTTTGTAATCAACTGTGTGTACGCACATATCTTGGAAAGCCAAACAATTCAATAGTTATTGGGAGTAAGTAAGCCAAATGGTCTACATAGGATAGCCATAATCGGCTATGGTAACTTATGCATAAGGAGCGGGTGGGTAGTCTGGTGAGCGTGTGTAAGTATGTGTAGGGGTGTGCGTCCGTCCGTGCGTGCGTGCGTGCGTGTGTAATTTTACTGCTTTAAATATTGACGTTTGCGCAATTTAAAGTTATTTTGTCTGAAAATCATTTTAAATATTATTTTGTTATTAAAAATGTTAACAGATACAGTGAATCAATCGGAGAGTGTAATGGTGTAGGTTGAAAAAAAAGGAAAAACTAAATAGCTATCCCGGTTCGGTTATCATATTTATACCTCCGTCCTACTCAAAAAAGTTTTCGCATATAACAAAACACATTTATGGGTTAGCATTATTTTTTGGAACTTGAAGGTATCATAAACAATTGAAGCATTTCAAGAATTATAATAGCCATCGTCAAAGGAAGTAGAAACAAAACTATAATTGTTTTATCTAAAAAAAAAAAAAAAAAAAACATTAATACAAGTATATCAAACAGGAAGAGAAAATAACTGGCTTATTATTTTTAATAACTTCAATGTGATGTCGTCTTTGTACTGCATGGATCAATGCCCCTATTTGAATTTGTATGGTGCCTGTTCAGTCTGTAGGTAGACCCAGTACCGCCTTGCACATGGGCACTCTGGGCAGTTTCCCGGGTGGCTCACGAGCATATGGACACCCTGCTAATCTATGTATGTTGTGCACGGCACGATTTTGCTTGACGGTCAATGCAATTAATATGCTTAATTACAGTTCTATTCCTTTAAGTGTTTGTGTGCTTAGGGACCACAGCTAGTGCACTGTTTTGACCGAGGGCCTATATATAATGCTGTTAAGACGGCCCTGGATAGACCTATGATATAGCTCCACTGTGACGCATTATCCTGCTTCACACAGCCAACTTTGCAATTTGGAAATTTGACTGGAGTGTATGCAATACAAGTTCAAATTTTAACAATTGATTTTCTTGTCCAAAAATAAACGAGCATGGACCCTAACTCGAATAATTCAAGCCCTTTCCGTCTCCGATTCTCTCCGCCTTCTGAGGACCAGCGGGAGGGTAATATAACGACTGGATTATTCGGGTTAGCATGGACCCATGACATTCTCTATCCAGAGTTGTCGTTCCTGCTACGCTACACAACATCTCTGTCAACGCCCATTACACACGATTTTTGTAAAATTTAGAAACAGTAAAAAGAATCTACTTAAAATTGTTTTAATTATTGTAAATATCAATAAAGATGAAAATAAATCACTCATTTAAAATCAGTTCTCTCTTAAAAATGATTTGTGATCGTTTTCCACTTTTTAATTTTAGCGTAGCAGGAACGACAACTCTGGATAGAGAATGAGACCCATGCTTATGCGATACCGGTCTCCACCAATAAGACTGACGGCTCCGATATAACTGAAATATTGTTGTAAGTGGCGTTAAATACCATAAAACAAACAAACGACACAGATTAACTTTTAGCTATTTGATATAAAAAATGATAATAATAATAATTTTAACATTATCAATTAGATATTACTCTCAGCTTCAATAATCAGTTTAAATATTTATTAAGATAGCTTCCGCCGTTCTCGAGTTATGAGTTAAAACATATCGGGTTCACCTCCTCCTTTTTTCTAAATATTGTTATCAATCTGCAGAGATTTCCCAAGGATTCCCTCTATTTTTAGCAAAATATCACGTGAGATACTACCGTTGCTAGCGATGACATCCTAAAAACATCCGCCCTTTTGAATACAAAATGTAGTTCATAAATTTGACTCTGTGCATTTTTTAAGTTATATCTATTATTGGTATAATCAACACGATTGTTTTTATTTGATTATTTTAATCATTTTTTTTTATTTTCATCCCACAATGTTTTTTTTAAATCTTTATTTGTGATTAAAACCGGAAGTACTGCGTAGGTATATTATATCAACATGATTCCGACTGGTATGTAATTATTGCGGAGCTGTCTACATATGTAATTTGTGTCAAGTGTACAGTAAGTAAGAAAAAACAACATTCAAAATGCCGACAACTAAGGTTAATCTGTCACGAATGGTTGATCTAGCAGTCGGAACGCCAGAAGTGGGTGCAGTAAATTTCAATGTTTTACACACCTTGTTGCATGCCATGTTGAGACGGTTAAACATTGTAGACGTTCAAGCGGATTTAAATGATTTCGATAGGGATTTTTTATCAGCTTCAAAAGCTAGAGAATTATCAGTTTTATGTGAAGTTGACAGTGGTCCAAGTGATGATGCAGAAGATGGTCTCAGTGAGTGGTCCTCAAGTTCCATGACTACAGCTACACCATTGACACCTAGACCAAGTACTGGCAGTGCCAGTGGAAGGAGAACACCCTATCATTTCCTCGAAGTCAAAGTTTCAAAAATGGAAGAGCAGTTAGAGAGCATCACATCAGTCCCATCTAACAAACATCTTTTCGAAAAGACAAGAACACAATATGAGGAAAAACCAATGGGAGAAATGTGGTTAAACATGCACATGATGAGTCGAGTGGAAACCAATGAAAAGGGAATTGCTAAGGTATGGTTAATCCTTGATTCATTCCCACACATTTATATATCAATTGGGTGGAGTCTTATTTGTTGTGTAACGGGAGCATCCCTCTACCTAAGGTAATACTAGGTGTGATTTAAAAAAAAAATGAAAAACTGAGACGAAGAAGGTGAAATTTCAAAATTGGTCAAATTGATGTTTGTTTGTTTGATGGTGTTTAATGCCACTTTCAACAATATTTCAGTCATATCATGGCAGTCATGCAGTTTTATTGGTGGAGGAAACCGGAGGACCCGGAGAAAACCACTGACCTGTCGCAAGTCACTGACAAATGTTGTACACCTCGCCTTGATCGAGATTCGAGTCGCAACATCAGTAGTGATATGCACTGATTGTATAGGTAGTTGTAAATCCAACTACCATACGATCACAACCATGACAACCTCCTGGTCAAATTGACATAATTTTGGTCCTGAAAGGGTGTCATTTTATGATAAATTTTTCAAATTGAGCTGGTTGGCACAATAAATGAAGACATTTTTTTTCAACTTTATTTATCAACAAAATGATGGATTGATTGATTGATTGATTGATTTTTTGGTGTTTAATGCCACTTTCAGCAATATTTCAGCTACATCTTGGCGACCAGTTTTAGTGGTGGAGGAAACCGTTGTACCCGGAGAGAACCAACCACCGGCCCTAGGCAAGCCACTGGTAAACTTTATCACTTGCGGCTGCGAGTCGAGTGCACCCATTTTTGTAATTTACAAAGCTGGGTGCGAACCCACTCCGTATTGGTGATAGGCTTGTATGAGCTGTTAGATCCAGCGACCTAACTCATTGAGCCACCCGGGCCCCTCAAAATGATGGAATTGTAGCAAATACTATACAAACTTACTTCTACGCAGGTATAATTTTGTTTTGGGTAAGGTAAAAAAACCTTAATGTATTATCATTTTTTGATAATGATGAGAAAGGCACATTTTGGCACGAAATTTTGTATATTATGAGAATGCGGTTAAAATATATAAGAAATACTATTTATTTTTATAAATCTATATCGTACCATTTATCAGCCCTAGGTCATTATATCAGCCCGAGATACATTGATTATGTAGGTTATATACAAAAAAAGATTCCTCTTACCAGGTATTATTCTAAGCAAATCTCAAAGTTTATCACAGGTCAAAAATTTCAGCTTTATTATAGATCTACAAGTAATATATGATAAATATGATTATTTCACTTGGCATTTTTCATATCATACCCTTTATCAGCCCTAGGTCATGATATCAGTCAGTCTGAGGTAAGCTTTAGGGGTGATATGTCTTTATGAAGATGGCTGTTAAAGCATTGAAAAATGACATGTTATGATCTGTTTATCATATACTTCAACAGAGTATATAACTTTTTTTGTACCAAAATGTTTAGTCATTTTGGGCTAGAATTAAATACATAGTTGTAGAACAAGAAATTTATTGTTTTTATATGCAAATCCAATAGATGCACTTTTTTTTAGCACTTTCAATGTCATAAGAGAGAATTTTGACAGTTAATAATTTTCTGTGCAAATATGCAATAAAACAGTTTTCGGGAATTCACAAAATGGTTTGTAATACTAAATAGACTTGCGAACATTGATGAAAAGGCATGTAATAACATTTCGGAAGCAGGTATTTAAACTTGCTTTAAGTATCACTCCCCTTGGCCGGTTTGGGCCATTCTTGAAAATCAAATCAAATCAAATAATTTTATTGATCTAAAAATCCAAACAAAGGATTATCATCAATACAGAACATGATAAACACAATTAAGACAACTTACTTTAAGTACACAATATTTGATAACATAATACACAATATTTGATAACATAATACACAATATTTGATGACATAATACACAATATTTGATAACATAATACACAATATTTGATGACATAATACACAATATTTGATAACATAATACATAATATTTGATAACATTATAATACACAATATTTGATAACATAATACACAATATTTGATGACATAATACACAATATTTGATAACATAAGACACAATATTTGATAACATAACAGCTGAGGAAAGACAGAGTTATCTCAATTCTTGTGAAACTGGGTAAGATGATTCCTCTTATTATTCTAAACAAAACTTGAAGTTTTATCATAGGGTAAAATTTTAGCAATATTACCTACATTCAATGTTCAAGCAATAATTTTTTTTAGCATATGCTAAATCCTATTTTTATATGACTGCAAATTTCAGTCTGTGCCAAAAACATTTTGACAAACTAGCCCGAACAACATTTTAGAAGAATTTTTTCTATTTGACTAGGCAAATTTTATGCAATTTTTTACTAGCTCGAACCAATTTTTACTAGATGGGGGCATAGGGCTAGTGGTTTTTGACACAGGCTGAATTTTGTCCTAGAAATGCTTAATTTTATGTCTTTATATATATATTACTAGTAAAAACAAAGACAGGTGACATTTAATTATGTCTTCCACAGAAATAATATATTGATATCTAGCACTTATTTTTGTCTGTATATACATTGTATTATATACATATGTGTGTTTATAAATTGCTCAATTTTGTGGAAGCAAATTTCCAGAATCTTTAGAATTTTTTTTTAGTTTGCACATGTCTTTTTTTCCAGTGTTTGTCAATAATAGAGGATATGGCCAAAGAAATGCAGGCCCTTAGAGATGAACACAAAGAGCAAATGGATCAGATCAAAGGAGTGAGTACAATTGTGCCAACCAATAATAAGTTTGATTGATTGATTGGTGTTTAATGCCAACTTTAGCAATATTTCAGCCATATTCATGATATTGTGGCATAATAAGTTTGAGATATATCAGTGATCGGGAAAATCCAGCGCCATGCGCAATTTGCGCATTAAGCTGAAAAATGGCACAATGAAAGTAAAATGTAAGCGCCTGTTTGGCGCACAATAATTTTGCAAGGTTCGTTATCCATGGAACGATAGTCATCAGTCGTGCGGTACACCAAATTGCAGTGAACCCCTTGAAAAACAGTGAACCCCACTGAATTATGCATAATCGTGTCGAAATCGGATCATTGAGAATGTTCTGCCTATTTATATATTTATCGGACTGTCTCATGGTTTTTCCTTTGCTTAACGCTGAAATAAATATAATTATGAAATGTCTAAATACCGGAAAAGAATAACAACCAATGATGTGACTTTCTTTTCCAATTGTTACTCCAAATAAACGTTTGCAAATTTGATTTTTGACAAATATGAATCAAATGAATGAAAATTTGTATAAAATCATCTCAAAATTCAATATGAAATTTTATTTTAACGGAAAATAATATTTCTGAAAGTACGTGTCTGCGAGTTATTGTTTGCCGGTATTTAGTTGAATTTTATAGAAAAATCCTCCGAAAAAAAGCAGCATCTGCCTGTTTTACCTGGCCAGAAGACTTTGTTTTCGTTTGTTGGTCGAGATGGAAATAACAATTTCGATCCTGACGAGTCTGTGAGAAAAGAAACTGAAAATATGATTGACTCTGGCTCACAAGACGTACAAGTACCGTACCCCGACCCTGTCTCATCAGATTGTGATGCTAACGAGAAAGACGTCCACAAATACCGTCCTGTTCGTGGTTGTTTATTGTTAAAATTTACTTGGAATAAAAATTCATTTGAAATGTATGACTTTATAAAGCCTTTTGACCTTTATTTGATTTACTGTGTGTGTAACTGAGTTGAGAACAGATTCAATAACAAAGGCATGAAAGGTGTATCAAATGTTAATTTTTTATTCTCTGTAATTTTGATTATATTCAATTTCAACTTGTGAAATTGTTCTTGTTCCTTGTGCTACAAAATGTAAGTGGTTTCTCAGTTATATTGGTCAAGATAAGGAAATCTATAATACAAATTTAACTATACATCAGTGTCACTGGATTGGAGAAATGAAGCTTGAAGCCCTAATTCCTGTTCGCCCTGATAATTATAATTATGTAGGATATTAAAAATAATTTAAAAAAATCAGTGATATTTGATTGCTTATAGATATTAAATGGAGAAATTTTAAATATGTGGCATGCTAAAGTGTATGTTTCGATAATGGGCAAAGTTAAACATTTCAGTCCTTGGAATAACAATGTAGTGAAGCAGGTAAAGATGAATGAATCCAGAGTCTGTAGAAATCACTAGAAAACTGAAAAGCAATTCAATTTCAATCAATTACATGTACATTGTATATTTATTTAAATGTTACATGAGCTATAGTATGAAAATACATATCTATGCATTATTGTGCTGGAAATTTATTTCATTTACAATGGCCCATTCATATGATAGCATGGCCCATTGAAATTCAGAATGGCCCATTGAAATTTTTTTGAAGGGGCCATGGGCCCATTCTGAAAAAAACCTTCAAGATCACTGTATATACCAACAAATATCTTATGAATAATGTTAAAGGTGTATTATAAGTCATGGTTCCCAAATTATAATATTTCTTGTCATATAGCTTTTTAATATTGGAAGCTTAGCTTAATAGATTACTTTATGGAAATGTAAAACGCTGGACCATTTACATGTAGTCTGTTGTCATTAACTTTTTTCACATTTTCATACAGAATCATGTGAACCTCTACTTACGACACATTTCAGTTTCATAAAAAAAAATTATAGAATAGACTAGTGATAATCCCATCCCTGTTAAAAGAAAGTAAGCTTTGGACAGACCATTAAAATTACAATAATATTTCAAGATACAAGCCAATCTTTCTATATTCAATGATATTTTTATTTTATTTTCAGTTAAATATTGATGATATAATGCAGATGTTAAATGCAATGGAAAAAAGCATGGTAAGATTCTGTTTTAGTGTGTGTTCTTATATGTACGGCATATCTTTTTGTAGGAAAAAAAGGCAAGATTTAGATTACCAGATGGGAATTGGGGGTATATAAGAATAAAACAAAAACTTTGTACATGCTAGCCAGTTGAAAGAAAACATCGCTTAGATTTGTTTTTATTGTTAGTTAAAACTTGTATAAAGCAAAATTTAAGTTCTAATTTCAAAGGTTCTTAAACATGATTTATTTTATGAAGAGTTAGTGAGTGATTGTTTTTTTTAGCTATATCATGGCGAGAACAAGTTAATTTTCATTGAGATGATGATCAGGTTCGCTTTATTCTAGACCAACACGCTGAGTTGGATTTTTATAGATATAGTGCTAGCTCATTGAAGCATTCTGTGTGTAGACATTTGGCTCCACTCGGACACATTATTCTGATTTTGACCTTGAGCCAAGCAGTCTTTGCTCTTACTCCTTAATGCTGCATGCTTAGCGGGGAAGCAACAAGTAACAATTTTATAGTCTTTGGTTTGACCCGACCGGAACTTGAACCCACATTCTACCGCACTCTAGACAAGCACACTAACCATTGCACCACCGATGCGGTTATATTGTATGAAGATATATTAATTAATATCAATCTCGATGCTTGTAAAACACAATTTACCTTTTAAGGGACAGATCTCTTATTTCATGGAGAAGCACTGTTTTTTCATTTCCTTTGAAATGCAAACATATATTTTGATTTGATTGTTTTAGAATGACATGAATGATAAGTTCAACACCTTGCCATCCCCTGATGAATATGCACAATTTGTGACATGGACAGGATTAGAAGATGCTTTACAAGGTATCAGACAAGATTTCGAAAGCAAGTTTCCTTCCCCTGATGATTTTACACAAGGTATCAAACAAGACAAGGAAAACCTGAAGCCTTTACCAATGGAGAGAGTTGTGATGGAAATGTCAAGTCAGACAGATCCAGTACATGTAGTAAGTCATAGTTTATATCAGTAATTATATACTTTCTTATCTGATTGCCATTCTCAGTAATAGAAAGTTAGAATTGGCATAATTTTTATTCAAATATTTGAATATGAAATTACATAAGTTTTGGTGATAATATAAGGTCAAATATTTAAATAATATTAAACAATGGTTTGATTTGATTTTTGGTGTTTAATGCCACTTTCAGCAATATTTCAGCTATATCATGGCTACCAGTTTTAGTGGTGGAAGAAGTCGGAGTACCCGTGGAGAACCACTGATCATGGGCAAGCAACTGGTAAACTTTATCACTTGCGGCTGCGAGTTGAGTGCACCCTTTTTTGTACAAAGCCGGGTGCAAAACCATGCCGTATTGATGATAGCCTTGTATGAGTTGTTAATGTGAGGTAATCCAACTACCTAACTCATTGAGCCACC
>MJUT01051978.1:485846-496685 GCA_002080005.1 Gigantidas platifrons
TAGGTAGTTTTAAATTCAAACTACGATCGCGACCAGAGCGGCCCCCACAAGGGTGTTAATATATATGTTTGTAAATAGAGGGAAAGGACTAGTAGATAGTTCCACATTTTTCGATTCATAAGTATTGGTTGATTAAAAAAAAATATTGTGTTCAGAATTGTTGTTGGTATTTAATGCCACTTTCAACAATATTTCAGTTATATTGTTGTGGTCAGTTTTATTGGTGGAGAAAGACCACCGAACTGCTGCAAGTCACATAATGTTGTATCGAGTACACCTAGCCTGAGTGGGATTCGAACTCATAATGTTAGTGGTAATAAGCACTGATTCTATAAATCTAACTATCATGCGATCATGACCACGATGGCCCCATCTGCACAAAGATATGGGTAAACCTCAAACATCTTTTAAGCATGTACATTATGAGGTAGATTTATTATAGGTGTTTTATAACATATTGTTTGGTATTGTAAATTATACCATTCAAAATAACCAGTTTTTACAAAAGATATTTTATGCACTCGACAAACTTTTATATTATGTTTTTGTTGTTTGATGGTGTTTAACGGCACTTTCAACAATATTTCAGTTATATTGTGGCGTTCAGTTTTATTTGTGGAGGAAACCGGAGGACCTGTAGAAAACCAGCGACCTGTCGCAAGTCACTGTCAAACTTTATTACATAATGTTGTACACCTCGTCCTGATAGAGATTCAAGCTCACATCAGTAGTGATAGGCACTGATTGCATAGGTAGTTGTTAATTCAACTACCATACGATCACGGCCCCCTCTTTTTGGTATTGTAAATACCAGTTTTTACAAAAGATATTTTATGCACTCGGCACTCTTTTATATTATGTACCAGAACATGTATACACATAATTATTAAGTTTTATTCACTTTTTATTAAAATATGGCATTTCGTTAAAAAAGAATCCAGCTTCATCATAGAAAGGAGCTTAGTGTTGTTTTTTAACAGAATGTTCTCTTTACTTAAATAAAATAAACACCATAAACTTACATAGATGATGATTTTTTTTTTTATTATTTATTATTTTAGCCCTCTAGACCAGCTTCTTCACGTTCAGTAAGTCGTGGTGCTTCTCCTGGTCCATCAGGGGCACTGCTTGAAATCCTTGAAAAGTTAGGGAACCTTGGAGAAAGTCATGAGGCGCTGACCGGACGAGTGGAGGAATTAGAGGTAAATACATGTGTATTGTGATAAAATTGAATCATTATTGTAGTACAATTATATAATTTAAATTATGCTCACTGTAATCCTTGAAAAGTTAGGTAAACTTGGAGAAAGTCATGAGGCGCTGACAAGATGAGTGGAGGAATTAGAGGTAAATAAAAATGTATTGTGATAAAATTGAATCATTATTGTAGTACTATATTAGACCAAGAAAGAAAAATACCTGTTTTACCGCTAACAGGCTTTAAAATATTATGGTCGGTAGGTAGGAAAAAAGAAATAATATTTTTTGCTAGTTTCTACAAGCTTAAGGGAAACATTATGACTTTAACAATTTAAGCATATTTTATTGTCTAAATAATGATAAAAGGATCAGACACAAGTTTTTCAACTTAGTATTGTCTTCTCCATTTAATAGTGCTTGTTCAAAAATCACAATAAAACTTGAGGGTAAGGCACACAAAATTAGGGTCAGTAGGGTTAGCGGAAACGCATGCAGGGGTTTCAAAAGTAGGCGGTAGGCGGCTATATTCCACCTGCTATTAAAGGTCTTGAGCCTCCTACTTTGACCATTTTTTACATAAGCAAAACAGACAAATAGCCGCCTACTTTAAATCATTGTAAGCACCTACTTTAAAAACTTTTGAAAGCCCTGCACATGTATTTTTTTGTTTTGCCTAAAACAATTTCAATTATGCTCACTGAAAAAAAATGGCACATTGTATATACATTGGTCCTTTAAACACTTTCAGTCTGAAACATCTAAGTGGTGTTCAGGAGTTTACTTCAGTTTAAATTGACATAGATCTTTTTTGTTTTTGTTTACCAGATAAACAGATGATGATTAAAACATAGTTCCAGCATGATATACTTGATGATGTCCTTAATCTAGTCATAACCCCGCTCCACCAGAGGTAGGGGGGTATACTGTTTTACCTCTGTCCTTCCGTCCGTCCCAAGATATATTTCGTCGCATTTTTCTCAGCAACTATAACATTGATGGCAGAAATCTGATATTTGGTCACAAGTTTCATATAGGTACCCCATATCATGGGAAGCGTTTTTGGACCCGTCACATTCCTACTTCCTGTTTGCCGAAGAGCAGGGGTATCATAAGTGAGCATTAGCTCACAGTTTATCTTGTTTATGCCTCTTGGAAATGAAAAAAAATTATTGTGTCTTGTTTTATTTTAATGTACAGCATTTTTTATTCACAAGATTGAACTTAATATGACAAAATGGAGGTTAATATTTGAATTAACAATTATATTAGAGGAAAAATTGTTTATGTTCCATTTTTTTAAAATTTCATGTCCATATGAAAGCTTTAGTTTGACATATTTTCTTTTTCATTGAAATTTATAGAATTTTTATCCTGTCTTTTTTTAGGCTGAAATGAGGAAGCTGGATCAAGGTGCCTTAGATGGGCTTAGTAAGTACTAAAACCTTGTCAATCTCTTGTATATGTACAGTGACTGAGTGAGTGATTGTTGTTTAATGCCAATTCAGCAATTTTTCAGCTATATCATGGCGAGAACAAGTTAATTCTCAATGAGATGATGATGAGGTTCGCTTTGTACTAGACCAACACCCCGATTTGGATTTTTTTAGTGCTAGCTCACTAAAACAACAGTCCGTGGGTAGATATGTCACTCCACTCGGCAGGGCTCTACAATGCGACCAAATTACTCGCATTCACGAGTTACTTTTGTAAAATTCGAGTCAAAATTCTGAATTGATAGCCAGCCGGCAAGTTGATATTTCCGGAACATTTTCATTCCTTCACCGATATTATTTTTCAATTTAAATTCCAACTTTGATTATCCGATCTTTTAAATCGTGCAATTGACTCGGACATAAAAGTTTTAAATCACGTACTTTTGACGCTTGCAAGTGACCACGAATAGCAAAAAACGAAACATTCTCACAAAATTGTTCTCTATAAATAAATCTGTTACATCAACTGATTACGAAACTGGCCTGCCTGATGCAACATTGACGGAGGTTACAAGACGAAATGCTGATGAAGTATTCGTGGCTCCTTGATGATTCCAATAACGACGTTATGACAAATATGTATTGTTATGTTTGCAGAAAGGCAGGACCAGATATTGCTGGCAAAACCGAATTTGTCACTAGAAAAATGTTTAAACGTGAAATTATTGTTTATCATAATAAAACTAAGTCTAAAATATGAAAGTTGTTTCAATGTGGTATCAGAAAAAGCCCATTCATGAACTAAGTTAGTAAGTACAATGTATCTTCTGTCTCATTCAGGGCATTGATAATTATGCACAAATAAATACATATTGGAGATATATAGTATGAAATATGGCAAGTAACATTCTTTTATTGGCGAGTAAAAAATGTTTCCTTACTATAGCTAGGGACTAGTAGGTGCTGGTATGAATTGTAGAGCCCTGCTCGGACACATTATTCTGATTCAGAGCCAACCAGTCTTTACTTTTTCTCCTTATTGCTGCGTGCTTTAATAGCGGAGAAGCAACAAATACCAATTTGATAGTCTTTGGTTTGACCTGACCTGGGCTTGACCCCACTATCTACCACACTCGAGGCGAGCACACTAACCTTTACTCCACAGATGCGGTTTGTATATATGTACAAAACTGCTTTTATCTTGTATAACATTACAGTCGAATCTCTTTAGGTCGAATTCAAATAAACCAATGATATTACCTCGAAACAGCTGAGTATTTGAGTTCTGTAATAAATTATTTGCTGAAAGCTACTGTGCTACCAATGAACTGAATTTTTACTTTGAATTATCCAATGAAACGACTTATTGTCTGATTTCGAGATAATGCAACTCACCCATATTTGTCTTCCAATTTTCATTTGATGTCATGGTGAAGTGTCCTTAGTTATACCTCCACTCCCCGGAGGGGGAGGGGGTATACTGTTTTACCTCTGTCCGTCCGTCCATCCAAGATATTTTTCGTCGCATTTTTCTCAGCAACTATTGATGGTCACAAGCTTCATATAGGTACCCCATATCGTGGGAAGTGTTTTTAGACCCGTCGGATTCCTACTTCCTGTTTGCCGGCTTAGTTGGCTTTTATACACATTTAACATATATGCACATTTTTCGCTGCATTTTTCTAAGCAACTATTGATGACAGGAATCTGATATTTGGTCACAAGCTACATATAGGTATGCCATATTGTGGGAATCGTTTTTGGACCCATCAGATTCCTACTTCCCGTTTGCCGACTTAGTTGAATTTTATACACATTGATCATATATGCGGGGGTATCATAATTGAGCATTAGCTCACAGTTCATCTTGTTTGACTTTTGTTGAGTCCAGGAGGTAATTATCATAGAAGTACCCTACAAAGTGTTTAGTACATTTTACTTAATATGACATTTATTACCCCCCTTTGTCTTACAGATGTATCATCAGAGCTATTAGAACAACTTCAGGAGTTGAAAAAGCAAGTTGATGCCCTAGCAGCTGCAAGGAGACAGGTAAATTCAAAATTTTGTTTTAGAATTATTGAATAGTGTGAAATTATATACATAGCAAATGCTGTGCATTCTTAGCATGAAAAAAAGCTTGGCAGATATAATTTTTTTTTAAAGTATTTCATAGAATTTATTGTAATAAGATTTGTCCACTAGTATAAATTGCATTGTTTTGAATTTGCTTAAAGAGCACTTACATTTTATATTTCAGGACAAACATAATGATAAGGTATAATTCTGTACTAAATTGATCTTTAGATATATTATCTATAGATATGACATTGTATTTCTCTCTTTCAAACCTTTTTATTTTTTTCATGATAATTGGACAGGTACTTGTACATCCATAATTTTTGTTTGACTAAAGTGATATGTTGTGTTTATATTGGTTTTACAATAGCACTTATCTCAAGGAATTCTTTATATTTTTGGAGTACAATGTATTAAATTATGGTGTTTGTTTGACAGGAATTGATTCAACGTTTACTATACTGTATGTACTGATCCTCAGAAGGAGGCATATTTTAATTATGAGATAAGATTTGATTTGATTTTTGGTGTTTAATGCCACTTTCAACAATATTTCAGCTATATCATGGCGACCAGTTTTAGTGGTGGAGGAAGCCGGAGTACCCGGAGAGAACCACCGACCATGGGCAAGCAACTGGTAAGCTTTATCACTTGCGGTTGCGAGTCGACTGCACCCTTTTTTGTAATTTACAAAGCTGTGTGCGAACCCACGCTGTATTGGTGATAGGCTTGTATGAGTTGATGGATCCAGCGAACTAACTCATTGAGCCACCCGGGCCCCAATTATGAGATAAGGAATCTTAGAGCGAATCTAAAGTTCTGTTTTTACAGGATTCTGGTTTATTCAGGGTTTGCTTTAGACAGGTTTAGACAGGTTTCACTGTATTTAGATTATCATTATTAAGAAGAGTTTGAAGATACCAAAGGGGTAATCAGAATCTGTATATCGAAGAAGCACAGACAACACAATGGCCAAAAGAAAAAAGTACTAAAAGACAAACAACGATCTACAAAACGTACACATAGAATTAAAGTTCGTGTAACACGTAACCCACTAAAAACCGGAGGTGAACTCAGGTGCTCGGGAGGGGTAAGCAGTTCATGCTCCAGTAGTGGCACCCATTGTGTTAATCTAATCATTTGATTCTAATTATTATAATTTCTATGTACTAACACTTTGTATTAATTCTTTCTCTCTATTCTAACTAACTACTAGCTTAGGGGTGAACCATTGGCACCATTAGAACTAATAGCTCCTCCTCCCTCATCACGATCTGTGGCTTCCAATGAAGATCTCCTTCTACAACATGGGACGGAAATGCATCACTACCATACATTAGGCATGACTAGCTTAGGTACAAGTTGGGAAGTCAAACATGGAACTGACCCCGAAGATGAAATTAGGACCATATTTAACCAAAATGAACCTGATAAAACAAGGAATCTGGCTTATGTTGTCAATGATCAACTGCATGATATCAGAGATGACATCATTACTCTGGAAGAAGAGCTAAAGAAACAGTCTAAATTTGTAGAGATTCCCTATGTACAAGCTGAATCAGATCCTGTAGAAATTCCGATAGAACGGACTAAATCAGCTGGCTTTAAGGATACGGTTAGTATGGAAAGCAATAAAATCTGCTGCATTTAAAAAATAATTTATACCGATTTTTTACATTTTCAAATAATTTCAACAAACATAGTTGATCTTATCCGTTCGGTTTCTGGAGCGGAAAGGGAAAAATCTGACACAACGTATCAGTATATCGATTAAAAGGGGAAATAACTCATTGGGAAGAACTTTCTAGAAATGCAGTTACCGGTAATCAATGTTCGTAGAAATAGCGACAACTCATTTTGATCCATGTCCAATAAGGGCTTCGATTCTTGAAAGGAGAAAAGATGCAATTATATTTAAAATATGAATCTTGTAGGTTGTAGTTTGAATGAAAGGTACTTAATATTTTTAAAATCCCTTAAAAAAATCTGAAATCATCAAGGGATAATGAAAATAACAACTATTTTACTATGTATCTTTACAAACATTTGTTTTCTCACAACTGTACCTTAATTTGAGGTATTAAAAAAATATGAATTTCTTTGTCAGTAAAATAAACATTGCGTAAATTTAAATAGAATATGATAAAAGTCATTATTTGGTGTTGGGGAGACATAGGGTGGTTTCAAATAATGTTATTTAAATAAAATATCAATAACGTTATGTTAGATTTTATTTGTTAGACGTGGCCAGCAGTGTTTCATAGTATATCATGCTAAATTTCATAGCCATACATGCAGTTGTTTTTTAATGGTGGGATTTTAAGCTTGGATGTCCAGGTGAAAATGATGGCTCAAAACGGACATTGTGTACCTACTGCCTGCATATATTGAGTAAAAAGTTCTATTTCATTCAGACAAATATATTTTTGGTTTTAAGTCTAAAAGAAACAGTATTAGATCAATCAATCACATTTTTCAAAGTTTNTTCGTCAGTAAAATAAACATTGCGTAAATTTAAATAGAATATGATAACCTAAATAAGGCAAGTTGTTTTATAAAATATGTTCACTTGAGACATATTCAATGTATATTGATTTCAAAATGAAGAGCAAAATGTTTTTTTTAATACTTTCTTCAATAATAGATTTAGACATAACAGGTGGTTGTGAGTATTTAAATATTACAATTAATCAGCAACAAAAAACTTGACTTTTTTTTATCAAGTTCTGTCTTTTTATCCAGTCTCCTATTAAGATTTATGATTTAAGACTACCGACAATACTAACACACAACATGTTGATATTTTTTTTTGCTTAAAAATTTTAAATATGCATTTTTGAATTATAAACATTTGCATACTTGCTAATATGAATGTTTGATTTTTTAGGATCATGATGCCCTGCTGAAAGCACAGAATGCAAACAGAGAAGAATTTAAGGTTTGTAATTTCACTTTGCGTAGCAATAAATAGAAAATCAAAGCAAATGCCTCCTTTTAGCTCATTTAGGTATATCACCCTTGTTCTGTACTTCATTCAATAAAGGACAAATTTTACCACACTCAAAGATACATTTACACCTCTTAATTAAAAATGCTTTATGGAAGAACTTTTAATCCTTAATGTTGTCATTTGTTTAATAATAATTTTTTTTTGTGTGAGTTTGAACCCCGCCGAGGTGTACTTGATACAACATTATGTGATAAAGTGTGTCAGTGACTTGCGGCAGGTCTGTGGTTTTCTCACGGTCCTGTGGTTTCCTCCACCAATAACATTGACTGCCACGATATAGCTGAAATATTGTTGAAAGTGGCGTTAAACACCATAAACCTAAACCTTTTTAAACAAAGCTCAAAGATACTCTTCCTCTTAATATGAAATGCTTTAAGGAAGAAATTTTAATGTTTAATATATTTTTATTTTTATATTGTCATTTGCTTAATAATATATTTTTGTAAGTATTATATTAATATTATTTTACAGAAACTCTTCGCATACTGTGATGAACTACAAGGAACTAAGGCTGATAGAAATGAAGTGTATGAGGTAAGTTTATATAGTTGAAACTGCAATATTTCCCTGTCTATGATGAGCTTAGGAAATAAATATTCCCAGATCCTGATCCAACTTGTTCAAGCAGCATAATAGAAAACATCCATGGTCTAGCTTAAGCAACTTAACATTACCTTAAGTTTACCAAGTTCTGTTGATGTTGACAATTTCTTGTAGAAAATATTTTCATTAGTTATATTTTTTGATTATTTTGGGGTTTTTTTTTCATGATTGTCGCAAACTTATATGTATATATGAGAAAACCGGAAACAGTGACAAAATTTACAGAGAAACTATTAAAGGAATCACTTTGGATAAAAAAAAAAAAAAAAAATTGAGCCATTAGGCCTAAGCACAAAATTGGATCGACATTGACTTTTCATAAACAAAATTCCGCGAAATCAACCTCATAAACTCTTTTATCTCCATTGTAACGTCATGTTGTTTGTTTTTCATATATATGTAATAAACTTCCGCTGAGGAAGGCCGCAACGTTATATATATATTAGGTGAAAGACAATTATAAGCTATGATTAATTTCACATTTCGACTTCAGTACGCAAAAATTAAACCAACCAAAGTGTTTTTTGTCTCATGACACTGTAATGTATGTTAACATGAATCACATCATTCAGTTACACATTATTATTTTTGTCTATGTTTAGAAAGCTAATAAGAAAACTTTGGATAAAAAGGTGAACTATTCCTTGTTTAATACAACTACCAATGATATTAACAAGATGATCAAGGACATCTTAGAAAGAATGGCAGAAAGCGTAAGTTTTTACAACAGTAGATATTTTGACATGCATTGTAAATTACTTCAGCATTAAGTAAAATGGCAGGAAATTTTAGTTACTACAACAATAGATAAACATTAGCTAAAATGGCAGGAAATGTCAGTTACTACAAAATTATAATCTGTTACCCTATCAATAGTAAAAAAAAATAATTGTGAAATAACTAATTAAAAAATGGTATCAAGCTACGAAAGGTTTGATAATCATAAGGTAATCAGAATCTGATAATCAAAGAAATGCATATTAAAAATAGAAAATTACTACAACACGAGAGATTGGCAAGATATGAAAGTGTCCAGATGATGTTCCGAGATTTCCTAACAGTCTCCAGCAAGGTTTCGGTTTATGGTGTTTAATGCCACTTTCAACAATATTTAAGTTATATCGTGGCGGTCAGTTTTATTGATGGAGGAAACTTGAGAAAACCACCGACCTGTATCAACTCACTGACAACCTTTTATCACATAATGTTGTATTGAGTACATCTCACCATGAACGGGGTTCTAACACACAACTTTAGTGGTAATAGGCACTGATTGCACAGGTAGTTGTAAATCCAACTACCATATGATCAATACCACGTCGATCCCTAACTCCGGCAATGTATTACCTCAATATATTATGGTTGTGTTTTTTATAGGTTTGAGAGATGTTCTTATGTCGGTTTAATGTGTGATGCCAAATTACCGATTAGTTGAAATCGTCCAATATAATTATTTGATATGTCGGAGATGTTGGAGATGTCATCATTCCTATTTTTCAGGAAGAATCGTGGAATCAGCAATGTAGGGAATTAAGTGATGATGTTGACGGAAAATTAGATCGTTTGGAATTGGAACCTCTGAAGGAGTGGTTGCTGAGTAAGCTTAATGCACTCAACAATAAGTTAAAGAAACAGATTCAAGCTCCTGTCGAATTGGCAGATGATGATGCAGCTGGAATCAGGAGGTATATAAAAACTGCATGCAACTTCTTTAACACAGATCTCTTTATATGGCAGGAATATATGTGTTTGTTTCATTTTGAACATTAATATATAAATTAATTTTAGAGTCGCATGTAATTTTATGTGTTTTGATTGGTTTAAAAAGTTGAGGTTATTTTCATATGTACTGAATCTGAAAATAGACGTCGTTCTCAAGGCGTCGCATGCCGTTGTCATCAGGCGATTTTCTTTAAATGAGGCACCTTTGGGGTTGTATAAATTTATATCCAATTATTTGCCTTATTTTGAAAAAATAAATTTATTTTTCAATATCATAGCAAAAAAAAATTTGAATTAATTTATAAGGATTGATTGGAATTATTTGTTCAGTTCATTCGAAATATCATCAATCATATTGTACACACCCTTGCGTAGCCCGCTACGCGGGTTACTCGGTGTGTACAACCTGATTGAGGTTATTTCTTCATAACAAAAATTGCAATCAATCCTTAAATATAAATGTACAAATGAAATTATTGCTACCATATTATAATGGAGAATTTCCCAGAAATTTAAAGTATGTAATATGTTAGTGGTGCTAAGATCGAAGTAAATGATTTTGAAAATATATTACTGAACACAAAAATAATATAAATCTCAGATTCCTGAAATATCAAGAATGCCTTATGTTATCAACTAAAAATAAATAATGGCGTAAACCAGAAGTTGACATTGAAGCATAATACGAAACCAGGTCGAACTATTTATTACATGTAGATACGGATTTGGAAAAAAAACAAAAAAAACATACAATAAAATGCAAAAGTATATTTCATTGAAATAAATTTATTA
>MJUT01051978.1:500072-518912 GCA_002080005.1 Gigantidas platifrons
GTAAATCAAAGAAGGATAGACAAAAACAATGGCCAAAAGAACAACCAACTATCTACAAAACATACATATAAAACTAAAGATTGAGTAATGTGAACACACCAATAACAAGGTGTGAAGGTTGAGCAGATCCTGCTGCACTAGTGGCACCTGTAATGTTAATCTAGTTACAAACCCGCTGATAAGTCATGAATGAGGAAAGGACCAGGAAGTGTTTACGACAAGTGGAACATATCTGTGACCATTTGTGACACAGATATTCCATAACTGTCAACCAAGTCATGGTGGTGACCGTAAAACTAATAGTTCAGTGTTTTGCTGCTTGATTCATGACAAACATGTCTGAGCATTTGTTTCTTATTTATTTTATGCTATAATGCTTTTATTTACTTATTTTATTTGTACAAACTATTAATTGCTTGATTAATATTATTGCATTTCTTGTTGTTTTTCTCCGTTAACAGAATGTATACTGGTATCAACTGACTGGGATCTGGTAATTTATTACATGTATTCACTACTACTAATACTCTCCTACTTGTAGCACATACTTGTAGCAATCCAGAATAGCCTCCCTTTTTTGCACAGCACTTTTCTCCTTGATTTGTGATTGTTTTGGAGAGTGAAAATACTGCATGACATTACTGTGCACTTTTCAGATCACTGCAGTGTGGACGTCTCATTTATCATTTTATTTGTTTATTTCATAACATATTGCATATACAGTATGACACTGCTTTTGTGAGCATCTTGGCTTTAATAATGGTTTCTTATATAATTATCCCTTGACATCAAAACTCTTAAGGTTTTTAAATGTTTCAATATCATTTGATCTAGTATATTATTTTCAATATATTTTGAATAGAAATTAACTAGTTATTGATTGATTGATTTGTGTTTAATGCCAACTTTAGCAATATATCAGCTATATCGTGAACATCATAACTTAGACACCTACAAGACCCTTAGAAATATAGCATAAAACATACTTGTCTATAAAACAAACAGATTATATATAAATAAAAGAAATATTAAAAAGATAAAACCATATATTTAGAACATATGTTATGCAACTATATTTTAGGATATAAATCAATTTCTTTTAAAAATTTCAAAATTGTGACATTGTAGAAGGTCTGACGAACGTCAGAAACATCTACGCAGTCGAGCAATACATGTTTCAATGAATAGTTGGAATTACATGGAATACATTCCGGTCGTTCCTCATTATTGTGACCGTAAGAACAGGGAGTCTTGCCAACTAGGGAATATATTTCGTGCAATTTGTTATAAATTTGCTGGTCCCAACTGCCTTGCCAGCGTTTTAAAATATATTTCATAATTAAAGCTTTAAAATTATTAAAAGGAATTAGAATAGAACAATTGGATACAGGATCATCCAATGCGTTCTTGGCTTCCCGGTCAACGACTGTGTTCCCATGGATACCTATATGACTAGGGATCCATGTGAAAATTACATGTTTACCAATAGCAACAGGGCTTTTATAAATTTTATAAACAATTTTTAAAATAAAAGGGTTTTGAGTTTTGCATATCTCAATTGCCAACAGGCAAGAAAGAGAATCTGAACAGATCATGAATTTACTCTCATCAGAAGAGCCAACGAACTTCAAAGCAAGAAGTATTGCATTAGCTTCTGAACTGAAGATCGAACTGGCAAATGGTAATCAAATTGACTAGTGTATTTAAGTTATCAAAACAAGGCAATTCTTTTAAGTGTATATAAAGGATCAAAAATAAGAACACATTACATTTAAAGTTGATATAAGCCTTTGTCAAAGACATAGTTTCCATCAGTCATTTCATTAGATAATTAAAACTGATTTGTCATAAAAATCCTTTGGAAACAATTTTGCTGGAGGGTAACATTTATCATTGCATGCTTTTTCTACTAACAAAGTACTTGATTTTCAGTAACGTTATGTTCTGTGATACCACTGTTTCCCTCATAGAATTTCATGTCTTTCATTTTTCTTCTGTTCTTAGTCAAAGTAACGTTAATTTTGAAGAAAGACAGACGGCCAAATTGCATAAATCCGACCAGAGAGATTATCCGGTTCATTTCGGAAATGATGTTCAAGTCTGTCATAAACAGAGAAATGCCACTAATGAGTAAGTTTAGAAAAATTACTTGAGGATCTGAAATACAAAAAATATAAACTGCTTACTAAACTGCTGAGTTTTATTTACTTTATCATTCAATTTTGTTCAATTGAAGTTCAAATTTCAGGGATCACTTTGGGCAGTGCCATAGACGCATCAAAAACCCAATTGGCCCTTTGAAATAACAGAATAGTCCACAGCCCATAGAATTTGGGTATCGGGTGCCGATTTCGGAATTTGCATACTTATTTTTGTTTTCGCTTCTTCGACTGATACCGGTTATAAAACGAATGGAATATGACAACATTGATTAAAGTACCAGTCGCATGATTTTCGGTTATTTATTTTTAATTCATCATACTATTTATAGCTAAAACCCGAAACGACCAAATAAACAAAGCCATGCCTCCCAAGAAAAAAAAAAAAAGTTGCTGGAAATCAGTAAAAAAATAACGTTTTTTATGGGACAACAGTCCCAAAGTGATGAGCCAAATGAATCAGCGAAAATTACCGGAGCAACGTAATTTCCCAGAAAGATGGAAATCCATGTACAATTGGCTGTCATATGACGGTGATAAGAAACTAATGTTCTGCACTCTTTGTAAAGATAGTGGTGCCGAAAATGCCATGACTGTCGGAACCAATAATTTTAAAACATCTACTTTAATGCATCATGCAGCAAGTTCCGACCATCAAAATGCCTTGATTGCCCCTAAAGATTTTTTGTCAGGGCACTAAGAGTATGGAGAGACAATAAAACAAGAATAATCTTTCAAAAAAATCTTAATTAAAGAAATCTTTACCTGAAGTTTCACTTATTAGTAACAGAAAGAGTAGCACATACTGTTGTTCAAATCAACTATTAGAACTTATTCTAAAAAAAATAATGGTCTTCAACAAAATTCATCTTACAGATTTCAAAATGTAATTTTCTGGTCTGCATTAACAATATGCCTCAAGTTGGAACCTTACAATTTTTTTTCACAGGGTATAAATTTGAAGGGACCAATCTGTCATCAGCATAAAATCAAACACTTGACATAAAAAAGAAGGAGGAATTATTGAGGGTGTAAAAAAGATGAAATTCATTTTAAGCCGCCCTGGATCCCTTACCAGGGTTTTGCTCCTGAACACTGAAAGGATGCCTAGGTGGTTTCCATACCCCTGGCCTAATGGTCCCCTACTTTCACTGATGATGGGCCATCAGTGAAATCCAGGGGGATCCCTGGATTTTTTTTCAAGTGAAAATATATGTGTAGTTGTATGTAAAAAACTGTTACTCCTTGAAATTGGTTATCATCAATGCATCATTGGGGTCACATAGTAACATTGTCGTGTTAGAAATTCTATTCAACCATAGACTAATAAGCCACAAAATACATTAAGCCATATCTTGTACAAATAAGAGTTGATTGTCATTATAATGATTTTATTACCAAACTTAGTATGTAATAAACATTAATATCATCTGGGTATGTCTGATTACCAAACTTAGTATGTAATAAACATTTATATCATCTGGGTATGGCTGATTACCAAACTTAGTATGTAATAAACATTAATATCATTTGGGTATGGCTGATTACCAAACTTAGTATGTAATAAACATTAATATCATCTGGGTTATGGCTGATTACCAAACTTAGTATGAAATAAACATTACTATCATCTGGGTATGGCTGATTACCAAACTTAGTATGTAATAAACATTAATATCATCTGGGTTATGGCTGATTACCAAACTTAGTATGAAATAAACATTAATATCATCTGGGTATGGCTGATTACCAAACTTAGTATGTAATAAACATTAATATCATCTGAGTATGGCTGATTACTAGGGCTGTAGCGATACGCCTACCTTACGATACGATACGTATCGCGATACAAGGGTCATGATACGATATATTTTAAGTAGAAACTAAGTCGTTTGGTTTTCATTTTCAGTGTTGTATCTTATTCCATGTGTGGTCAGATTTTTTATATTGATTATGTTTGTTATTAATCTCTGTGTGTTATTTATATTTTCCTTACACGAACTATAATTAGGGATGTTATAAATAAAATACATGGCAAAGGGGTCTTTCAAAGCATTGAATTTGGTTCACTTATTGTAAACCACCCCCAGATACTTTGATTGGAACAACCCTATGTGAAATGTAGAAATATAAACCTGTTTACATTGTTTTGCAATATTTAATGAACTCTCAGGACTCAAGTTTAACAATTAACATTTCTAATACAAGTAAGTTTAAATCAGGTCACCTAATGTTAAGCTTTGGTAGAAACACTTGCAAAGCATATTTTACAAACGGATTTCAATTTGTCAACCTTTCCATCGACTTACGGGAAGCGGAAATACTTCCAGACTGCTGACCTAAAGGAAGCAGGTGGATCTATTAATTTGGGTTTGTCTTGTAGCTCTACTGTTAATTCAAGTTCTTCAGCAGGCGTAGCCATGTTAACTTTGTACGATAAACAAACTTAATTTGGCCAAAAAAGTAATTCTAACCACCAGAACATTCTGGACCGAAGCCGAACCAAAATACGGATCAAATGAATCGAAAATCGAACTAGACGAAAATATCGCGGTTTATCGAAACTTCGGTGAATTGTTTCACCTCTACTGATTCCCAAGCTTAGAATGTAATAAACATTTATATCTTTGGGTTATGATTGCATGTTTTGTTTTCCTTACATGATGTTGTGTGTTTTTATTTCCTATTTCCATAGCATTCTCATAATAAATAATTATTCTGTAATTTCTGATGTGCTTTCATCTTTTTGTTTTCATTTCAACATTATCTGTTTTTATTCTTTATTTCAGTAAATTAGTTTTTTTCATATTTTACATTATATTTTTTTTTATTACTTGAACAATATAACAAATAAATTTCATAATTTCCATATTTACAATAATTATTTCTGTCTAAATTATTTTTGTTGTGAACCCACTATTATATTGAAATGACAACCTATATTTTATAGTTATGCAAATGCTGAGATAGCGGATGACTTTGGGACAAACAGACCCTGTGGTGGACAACACACCACAACATACCCTCACAAGCGTTTTGCAAAGCAGCCACATCTAAGGTAAGAAATAACCTGAAAGGCCTTTTTCAAAGGTCAGATGTTTATAGTATGACAAAGCTGTCACATCGATATCTAAGGTAAAAAATCACTTGAAAGGCCATTTAAAGGTCAGATTTTTATAGAATGACAAAGTTGTCACTTCTAAAGTAAGAAATTACTTGAAAGACCATTTTCAAAGGTCATATATTTATAGAATGACAAAACGGTCACATCTAAGGTAAGAAATCACTTGAAAGGTCATTTTAAAAGGTGATATATATAGAATGAATTTTTTTTTACATCTAAGGTAAGCAAAATCACTTGAAAGGCCAGATCAAAGGTCAGATTTTTATAGAATGACAAAACTCACATCTAAGCTAAGAAATCACTTGACAGGCATATTGGATGCGAGATTTGTGCATCTCACATAACATGGTCTCTTTTTTGTCTCACAATGCAAAAAACATTGTACCACAATGTGGAAGTGTTGCGAAATCAAACCATTTCTTGTCAGTCTTTCAAAAACGTGGAAATTGTGATCACTACAAACTATAAACTACCGTACTGTATATATGTAAGACTCAGATCGACGTCCAGTCTCTAATTGACATCCAATCCTCAAATCGGCGTCCAATTCTCAAATATATGGTCGTTTTTTACTTTCTCAAATTGACTTCACTGACGTATACTTCAAATGACGTCACACCCGTAAGGGAATGTTTTTGAAGCAATGATGGAGAAGGGACAAGACCAGATTCCAGATGAGGGGTTCTTGATGACAAAAATGCCTATGTATTTTATAGTTACTGTAGATAAAATCCAATTGTGCTTAGGAGTCAGCTACCCTAACCTTAATCCTAAGCCTAACCCTAACCTTAATCCTAACCCTAACCCTAACCTTAATCCTAACCCTAACCCTAACCTTAACATTAACCCTAACCTAATCTAACCCTAAGCCCTAACCCTAAACCCTAACCCTAACCTTAACCCTTACCCTAATCCTAACTCTAACCCTTTGTCATATCTGCATTGTAACAAAATGAAAGGTTATGGGTCATGCGCTTTGCTTATTACAATATCTGACTTCCGAGGTCCACCAAAGAAGATTCTACCTCTATTGATATAAACATTAAAGAATGGGAAAATGCTTAAAAAACACCCAAAAAAACCACACACACACACAAAAAACAGATTAAAAAAACAAAACTGTCGTTACAATTATTTTTGATGGCAACCTTTGATCATGTAAGCGGGCCTATAGATTATAGATATGAGTGTTTGGAAAGGATGCCGATTTGAGAATATCCTCAAATTGGACCGTGATTTCAGATAATGACGTCAGTGGACGTCGATCTGAGTCTATCATATATATTTTCAAATTGCTTGTGTACCATTTTATATCTAAGATTTAAAATAGTGTAATATTTCGTATTTATATTTTTTAATTCACATAGAGTAGAAGTTTTACTATTTTTATGAATGGCAGCCATTGTCAAGTTTAGCATAAATGTAAAATATTTTACCAAATAATGTGAGAAAAATTTCATTGTTTCAGTTTGTATTTTCTAACCTCAATTTAATTTAACATGACATTTTTTTTCAGTAATATCACTTTCATAGAAACTGAGGAGATGAATGCATATCCTCTATTCAAGTAAGTAATGTATGTGCGATGACAGTATCTTGACTCCCTGCTAATATTTAAAACATTCAATTATTAATTTGTCAGCTTTATCAGTTGCAATATGGGCATGTTGTTGAATACAATTTTTTATTGGGTTCTGACAATGGTATTTTGGAAGAAAAAAAAGATTTTAAAAGTCTTTTTTTTTGCATTCATAGATATATATCCTTCACTGATAAGAAATTTTTGAACGAAATATTATTTACTGGTACATATCTTGTTGTTAATTGTAAGTGAAATACCGTGTCCTTGCTTATTTATGAAACTCTTGGAAAGAAGAGTTTGAAGATACCAAAGGGGTAATCAGAATTCGTATATGGAAGAAGAACAAACAACACAATGGCCAAAGAAAAAGTACAAAAAGGCAAACAATGATCTACAAAACATACATATAAAACTAAAGATCGAGTAACACGAACCCCACTAAAAACCGAGGTGAACTCAGGTGCTCCGGAAGGGTAAGCAGTTCCTGCTCCACTAGTGACACACATCGTGTTAATCTAGTTACAAGCCCAGTTATAAGTCATGTATGAGGAAAGGACGGGAAGTGTTTGCGACAAGTGGAACATATCCATGGTCATTTGTGACACAGACATTCCATAATGCCATTAATGGTCAACCAAGTCATGGTGGCGACCGTAAAACTTTCAAAGTCATGACTTAAGCTTAACTATGAGGAACCCTTGGTTCAGTAGCTTCCTTGCTAGCAGCAATCCTCTATCAAGGAAATCCTGATAGGAACCACAAGCTCTAGAATATTGTATCAACTGAGAGATTTATACTCCATATGCCAGTGCTGCTGGAATGTTGCTATATATGAATGGAAAGTTCATGATGGGAAAATTGAAATTATCTCTTTTGTCATAAAATTTCGTTCTTAACTGCCCCTCACTGTCAATTTCGAGGTGTAGGTCGAGGTGTGAAGCAGACCTATATCTATCTGTGGTATCCTTTATTTCAAGTTCAATGGGATATGAAATCACCAAACCTAGAATTATTTAGTGAAAGGACATCATCTATATAAGGGAACGTGAAATTAAAGGATCAGGCTAACTTCTTTTTGTTTTTCGTGAGAAGCCCATGTATGAATTCTGCCTCATACAAACACAGGAACAAGTCGGAGAGAAGAGGAGCACCGTTTGTACCCATAGGTATGACGACTGTCTGTTGAAAAACACGTTCACCAAATTAAAGATAATAAATATGTTGTCAATCAAAAACTCGAGCTTGTTGATGATATCAGTTTCAGAGAACTCTTTGGTAGAATCGGAGTGAATTGTTACAAAATAAGATCTGTCCCTTCCTAGCACAAGGTATTTGTATCTATGTTAGCCATTCTTTTTAATAAAACACAGTTGGACCAACTCCCTGAATTTGTCCTTCAGCTTAGAGACTGAGAAATAATTTACTCATATTATACACTTACTGTATCATACTGCATTTTGAAAAGAAAGTTCCAACAGCTATTGTCAACACTTCCCCATTATATCAACAAAACAAACAACCACCTCTATTTCAAATCTCTGAACATAAAAAGACCAAATCATATGGAAATCTGAGTCCTGGTCTGGGACAGACACAAAAATGTGTTGGGTAATGTTTTTATGATTTGATTATAATTTAGATGCCATTGTTAATGTAAGATATATTTTGTTACAGGGAAGAAGTAAATGTACAAGGTGCCGATGGAAACATATACAAAGGTAGAATGAATCGTCTAGAGGCAAAGCTATCATCATCAAGGTCCCAGGTAAGCTGATTGAAAATATGTTAATGGGAAGTCCTTAGGCAAAACTGCCATCAGTGACCCAGGTGACTCAGGTAAGAAACTGATTGGAAATATTTCAATAGGAAGTTCTGAGGCAAAACTGCCATCAGTGTCCTAGGTGACTCAGGTAAGAAAGTGATTGAAAATATGTTAATGGGAAGTCTTCAGCCAAAACTGCCATCAATAACCCAGGTAAGAATCTTTTTTAACATGCATTTGTTAGAAACCTGAACCAGTCATTGACCGAGATGAAAACCCATTTTAAGAGGTGTTCTTGTGAAGTTTGGAGAGGTAACCAAGGTAACTAAGTGACCAAGGTAGGAATTTGAAATCATGGTCAAAACAGGGTGGGAAAATTACCCTAGAATTGTACGTTTTGTTTGTTTGATGGTGTTTAATGCCACGTTCAACAATATTTCAGCTATATCGTGGTGGCCAGTTTAATTGGTGGAGGAAATCATAGTACCCAGAGAAAACCATCGACCTGTCGTAAGTCTTTGACAAACTTTATCACATCGAGTACACCTTGCCATGAACGGGGTTTGAACTCACAACTTTAGTGGTGATGGGAACTGATTGCACAGGTAGTAGTAAATCCACCTACCATATAATCATGACCATGACAGCCCCCCCCCCCCTTATAATTATATGTTTTGTTTTAAATCTAATACAGTATTTAACAGATTACTTACATAGCCTTTTTTACTTTCTAGGATCCAAGTTCTATGCAGAGAATGAATAAATGTCCAATACATAAAATAATGCGGGAAACAAGACCAAGTTCAGCCGGACCGCTCCATTCTCCAGTACCACCACCCAGAAATGGTTCACGCCCACACTGAATTGTTATGTAATGCCTCATACAAATATTATTTTATTATGAACAATGTAACACAATGATTCAGACTCCGTTTAATGTTGTGTATAGTCTGGTGCAGATCTCCACCTTGTATTCTATCCTGAACATTTAAATATGACATCTCCTTACAATTAGGAATGGCTGTCAGTTATAATTGACTTATTTTTAAACTATAGTTAATAATATAGAGAGAAATATACTAATACAAGTATAGTTAGTATTTGTTATGTTTGGGTAATAATTACGTCTGATATTGTGGGGATAAAATGCAAAGTAATTATTTGTTAGCACCCTCACTTTTCATGTGCATACATGTGTATACACTGTTAGCAATATTTGTTACATTTATTTTATTGTCTTCAGGGGCGTGGCTACCCCAAATTGAAGTGTACTCAAATCTGTTTAAGTGACTGGTGGAGCCCACCTCGTAGAGGTGGCCTTACGGCAGTGGGTCTGGGGGCGGCTTATGGCCCCAAGAAACTCTGGGGTAAATGGTGCACAATCCTGCATTCTCGCAATTTCCTGGCACTAAAAACGATCCCACGGAAACCCAATTTTCATGAGCAACAAGTCAACTTTTGAACAGAAATTTTGAGAAATAAAATATTAAGTAGAGCAATACAAGCATATAGTTGACTTAGAAATTTTATTTTGTCAAATGTGTAGTGAGTTAAGCTTGATTTGGAATCAAATACAATTAACATATGGTGCAAGGATAGTTTTTACATATCATTTTTGAGAAAATACATAAATAAGTTTTCTCAGACTCCATGGACTCAGCCATTTTAATTGTTTGCATCATCAACGGAATCACGATGCTGACTCCGTAAATGATAAGTGTAATTTCCGGAATTGAATATTGATACATTAAGTAATTATTAACATGTTTGAATTTGATTTAGCTTATTAAATTAGTTTTATTCTACCTTATGTCCTAGATTTACCATGTTTTCATTTTTGTCAAAATTTTCGATGTGTACGTAACTGCATTTTTGCGTACGGGTTTCTACGCGCCTGGTCTTGTATTTGTGCTACATAGAGTTATTCCTAAGGGAGGTATTTACAGTAGGTTCATAAATTATTTTATTTGAGAAACTTAAACATAATTGGTCTGATGTTACTTGTTCTGAACCTATTATAAGGAAAACAAATCCTAATTATAAGGCCATGCAAAATTAATTACTTGGTTCTCAGGCCCTTTTTTGTCAAAATTGATGAGGGAGGGTGGCATTTTTTTTATCCTTTTACTGCTGTAAAAAGTTATGAGCGAGGCATTTTTTCTTCTTTTTTTTTTTGGTGAAAAATATGGCAATGTATAAATCTTTTCATTACTTTATTGAAAATTTCAATTTTATTTCTTCCGATGGTGGCAGAAACATCACAAGTGGTTAATTTTTATGGAAACGTCCAATCCGCTGGTCCCAACGTACCATTTTTTTTTATCTCCGTAAACAATTCCAATAAGGTACAAGCTTCGGAGAAGCCCCTTATTATGTTCCCTGGTAAAACTGGCAAACATTTGTTCCGAATTTGCACAGAAACGATTGACATTATGTCTAAATGTCAAACGGAAACACGTTTATTATTTATACATTGTCATAATGATGCTTTAAATCTCATTTAAGGATGATGCGTTTTAAAGCGTTTCACCGACCATGCGATATAAGAGAAAAAACGGATGTGGTTGTTTTTTCCGTATGGACAGCGCTACCGCATTTAAAATTTTATTTTTACTATTTTTGCAATAAAATCGGCAATGCGGCGACGAATTTCCACATGCGGGCGGGCCTGAGAACCAAGAAATTAACTTTTTATGGCCTAAACAAATTTTTTTTTAAATAAACTATAACCAAGAATATAATAAACAAATTATATTACCAAAAATATGATAAACAAATTATGAAGATAAAATGATAAAGAATTTGTTTATTGAACAGAAATGTCGTGTAATTAAATAAAAGGTTAACTAGTTATGAATATTCAATGCATCTAAGCAGTATTATCAATATTTGTAGATTTTAATTATCAATTTTATTGAAAGGTTATATTAAACAGCGGGGCCATCATGGTCGTGATCATATGGTTTTTGGATTTACAACTACCTATGCAATCAGTGCCTATCACCACTGATGTTGTGAGTTCGCATCATGATCAGAGCGAGGTGTACAACATTATGTTATAAAGTTTGTCAGTGACTTGCGACAGGTCGATGGTTTTCTCTGTGTCCTCCAGTTTCCTCAACCAATAAAACTGACCACCACGATATAACTGAAGTATTGTTGAAAGTGGCATTAAACACCATCAAACCGAACCAAATATATTAAACAGCTATTAAATCAGTTTTCCGTCCATGAAATGTTATTGATGTGAGCTTAATAGGTTAATTGCTATTTATTGACCATTCCATCCAATTGTTTTTGTTAATTTATTCAGTATTTAAATTAGTGCAATATATAATATAGTTCTACTTGATTGTGATATTGTTTTAGTAGGTTTTGTTGTAGTTGTTTGAATCATATTAACTTTTAGCTTTTTCTGTCTGTCTGTCCTATCAAGAGAGGTAATAATTTTATTGATTTGTAAGTTATATTTAAAGGTCAGAAGAAGATTACAAAACATACATTGTAAGACTTCTGTTTAGATGCAGGAAGAACTTTGCATAGATACACATTTGTTTTGAAATGATTAAAATTTATTGATATTAGAAGTAATTGTTGTTATAACCTCCCTTTAATTAACATTTGGGTTCGAGCCTGATCAGGTCAAACCAAAGACTATAAAATTGGTATTTGTTGCTTCTCCACTAAGCACGCAGCATTAAGGAGAAAGAGCAAAGACTCGTTGGCTTGGAATCGGGATAATGTGTCCGAGTGGGACGTGGTGGATTTAAGGGGGGGGGCTTTGGGGGCTTTTTTACAGATTTCTGTCCGCTCTTAAACAAATCTTTGGGCAGAGCCTCTGATGTTAGATGAACAACAAATGGGGCAGAATTGTTTCATTCCCATTTTAATGCACAGTTTTATTTTTGTCATCCTTCCATATATGCCTACTTGGATGTTATTATGTAAATCCAAACTGTTAATTATATAAAGATCAGGCATATCTCTGAAACTTCGGTGCAATCGAGAACCGAAAGGGAAAACAATTGAATATATCACAGATTTATGAACAAAGCTTCAAAGTGGAAACATACATGTGGATAAGTACCTTAAAAGTGTTGGCTATAAGTACCAAGCACAAACTGATATTTGAACAGGATTGATGACTACTTGTCCATGTTTCAAACTGTGACATGTACAAGTACATTTTTAAATGATTATTATCTCTTATAATGTAATAAATTTAAAGGTTTTAAATAGATCCTGCTCGAAATCCTACTTCCCTGTGGTGAGCAGGGGACAGCATAATTTATATTCTGGCAAACGGAAGAGGTATTTGTTCAATTAAGAAGCGGCTCAAATAACCTATGGGGTCATTTAAATTTAGTGGCGCAAAAGGGCATAAATTTGTGGTGCAAATGGGGTTTTAGGATAACCACAAACACCTGTAAATTGAAGCTCTATGAAGGAATTTTTTATTTAAATGTCATTTATTTTACCAATGGAATTAATTAAGCCTTTAATAAAAGCATATGTGGCTATATATATTTTTTTTTATAACAAAAAATTATATATATATACGGAGTTACCGTTTTTAAATATATATGAATACAGCATATTTTAAAGTCTAAATGAAAATATAAATTTATATAAAATAATGAAAAAATAATATATTTATTAGATTTGTTTCCTGTTGTTGTTCAGACCCTTTATCATGAGCACACAGAGCCGCTTTGGGGCTTCAGTCGGTTTCATCTAATGTCAATGTTACCAAAGACAGAAGATTTCTCTTTCTTTTAAACCGGCTTGCCATGTAAAGATACTTTGCATGCAGAATTGGCTCAGTGGTGTTCCCCTCGAGTGCGGTAAATCGTGGGTTGGAGCCCCAATCGGGTCAAATCAAAGACTATAAAATTGGTATTTGTTGCTTCTCCGCTAAGTACGTTTACGGAGCATTAAGGAGAAAGAATAAAGACTGGTTTGCTCAGAGCCTCGGAACGAGGATAATGTGTCCGAGTGGGGCGGCATGTCTATCCGCGGCTTGTTATTTCAGTGAGCTAGCACTATTAAAAACCAACTAAGTCGACATCATCATCATTTCATTGATATGTAGCTTGTTCTCGCCATGATTTAGCTGAAAAAATGCTGAGTTGGCTTTACACAACACTCGCTCACTTCTTTCACATAAACTGAAGCCCCCACCCCCCGTCATGAATATCCGCGGACTGTTGTGTCAGTGAGCTAACACTATAAAAATCTCACTCAGCGTGTTGATCTAGTACAAAGTGGACCTCATCATCATTACTGCACCTTGTCCTTTGACCATGATAGTCGTTGGGTTGTCCTCATTATAATTGTTACGTGCCGTGAGTCTCGTATTCCATCCAGTAATTATAAGACCATTGAAACTTACAATATCAGTATTGGAAATTGAATGGTAGCTACATGGTATTGAGTTGTCTTATATATATTTCCGATTTATCTCGAATTTGTAGATTTAGTGGCCGTCGTGATCGCGATCGTATCGTAGATGGATTTACTACCTATGCAATAAGTGCCAATCCCCACTAAAATTGTGAGTTCGAATCCCACTCAGGCGATACAATAGTATGCGATCAAGTTTGTCAGTGGCTTGCGACAGGTCGGTGGCTTTCTCCGGGTACTACGATTTCCTCCATCAATAAAGCTGACAGTTATGATACAACTGAAATATCGTTGAAAGTGGCCCTCAACATCATAAATCAAACCAAGCCAAACAGATTTGTCTGGAATTTTGAAAATTTACTGATTATTGACAATCGAGCAAATTAGAACTATTGTGTCCAAAACTAATTTATAAAATTCTTCTCAGAAACCATCAGGCCAAATTACAGAAGGTATATATAGTGATGGTCCTTGGGGTGTATCTATGATTAAAACGTGTCTACAAAACACTTTTATCCACCACAAATCGCTACCAAACAAGACAGTGATATTTCTAATAATGGCTAGCTTGTAAATAAATTAATACGACGGGTGTCACTAGTGGAGCAGGAACTGCTCATCCTTCCAGAGAACCTGAGTGTACCCCCAATTTTAGTGGGGTTCCTGTTACTCGATTTTCAGTTTTATGTGTATGTTTTGTAGATCATCGTTTGTCCTTTTGACCATTGTGTTGTCTGTCCTCTTTCCGGAATCTGATTACCCTTTGGTATCTTCAAACTCTTCTTATAAAATTCTTCTTAGAAACCATCAAGCCAAATAACAGAAGGCAGTGTGATGGTCATTAGCTATGATTAAAATATGTATATAAAGCATGATAAGTAACTAATGTCGATATCACTATGGTTGGTTGATGTTTAACCGTGACTGATATTGATATAGCTGTGATTGGTTGATGTGAAATTGTGACCAATATTGATATGGTTACGGTTGGTTGATATTGCAACCCTGACTGGTATTGAAATCGTAACTGGTGATAGATACGATCGTATTTATGTATTAACATATATATTATACTTAATATATATGATAATTTAACTATTAAATATAGTTGATGATGGTCTTAAGAACAAATGGACTATTATTTCGTTTTTCTTTGTATGAATTTATTTTTTTCTTTCTAAATTTATCATCACATAGTTAAGTAAATTACATAAAAATTGTACAACGTACTGTTAATGTGGAATGTATCATTCACATAAAAATCGCTTCAGGCCTGCACAATCTAAACTTGATATTGTCTTCGGATTTCCTTCTTTAAGCCTCACACGTGTGCATAGTGAAGCGGGGTCATCTATCGGGGAGACTAATTACCGATGGATCTAGACCGTATACATTGTCAAAGGTTTCTCCAGTTAACCAAGTTAGATTATATAATCCAATCCAAAATGGTTTTGCTGAACCTGTTGAAAAAAATGCCCATAAAATAACATAAAGTTAAAATATATTTGTTATTGGGGGCTAGAAATCTTTAAAGGTACATTTTACTCTTTATAGTATTATTATTTTTTGTTTTGTTTTGCGACATATTGCCTTATTGGTTGCTAGCTTATATTAGTGGTCGTTAGCTTGTGCCTGGACGTTGATCAACAAGGTTTTTTTTTAACCTGTTATTGATTATATTTGCCATATGGGGCCCATAAAGTTAGTTTCACACTGCCACTTATTATTAAAATGCCTGTACCAAACCAGGATAGGTGGCAGCCACGTTTTATATGTATTTTGGAACTTTTCAGACATAGTGGTATGTTTTATTATACATATTATACATGCTATTCCATGTTTTATGGGATTTAAACAACGGCTTTCATAAGTTTCCAAAAGCTCTTAAAGACTTTAAAAAAAACAAACAAACAAAAAAACAACGTATATAATTTGGTAAAGACGACTTGTTTCTAGAATATCATTCAGCAGGTACGCTCAAGGTCAACAAATTGGAAAATCTTATAATATAAGAGTCTTTGAGAGCTATAAAACCTACTCCAGATAAGGTCACCTATGCCGGAGGGGGGGGGGGCTTAGATTTATCATAATTACATTATCTAGCAACCATACATTACACTAACAAACATATCTAGAAATCTATTATAGTGTATTACAGACAAGTTGATTGATATATAATTTATCAGCTGGATTTAGGATTTATTGTGTTTAACGCCACTTTCAGCATTTTTTCAGCTATATCATGGCGACTAGTTTTAAGGGTGGAAGAAGCCGGAGTACCCGGAGAGAACCACCGACCATGGGCAAGCAACTTATAAACTGTATTACTTGCGGCTGCGAGTCGAGTGCACCAATTTTGTAATTTATAAATGTTTTATTCAGTACAAATATTCCAAGAACCTAGATATGTTGTCAATATCGCTATGTTTAATTCATTGCAATCATTAACAGGTCTCTTTCTATGGTCAATATCTTGATGTTTCATTCAATAGAAACATTCAAAGGACCTGGACATGTTGTCAATATCGCTATGTTTAATTCATTGCAATCGTTTACACGTCCCCTTTTTATGGTCAATATCTTGATGTTTCATTCAGTACAAACAGTCCAAGGTCCTGGATTTGGTGTCAATATCATAATGTTTAATTCGTTGCATTTATTGACAGGTCACTTTTCTATGGTCAATATCTTTATGTTTTATTCAGTACAAATATTCCGGAGACGTTTGTGAATGCCACTTTAAAATTTAGCGGACATACCCGTTAACATCCCCGTTAACTTAACGGGTTCGCTAATTAACGGATGCTTTGTGAATAAGGTCCCTGGATATGTTGTCAATATCGCTATGATTAATTCATTGCAATCATTGACAGGTCCCTTTCTATGGTCAATATCTTGATGTTTCATTAATCACAACTACTGACACGACTTGGATTTCCAACATCATACATGTATGTCATGGTTCTTTTTTATGTTTAACGATTTGAAATGAGAGGTGATTGTTTGTTTTGTCGATATTGTTGGACATTACTGTTTGAACTTTCTTTTCATTGGTTTTGTTGATATTGGTGGACTTGTTGACCATCCATATTTAGAGGTGATTGATTATTTTGTAGATATTGGTGAATTGTTGACCATCACTGTTCAGCTTTATTTTCAGTTGTTTTGTTGATATTGGTGGAATTGTTGAACATCACTGTTTAAACTTTCTGTCATAAAAGTTGTTGCATTAAAAAATATTACATCATATTTAGGTGTTACGAATATGTGCACACATATGTACATTGTCACGAATATGTGCACACATATGTACATTGTCACGAATATGTGCACACATATGTACATTGTCACGAATATGTGCACACGTATGTACATTGTCACGAATATGTGCACACATATGTACATTGTCACGAATATGTGCACACATATGTACATTGTCACGAATATGTGCACACATATGTACATTGTCACAACTCAGTGTTACCATTGTTTATCAAATATTCTAATATGACCTCATTATTTCGCTTTGGCGACTTATCGATAGTGTAATCTCATTCGCACATGCGCCGCTGAATGTGATTGACTTTTCCATTGGCAATATAAATTGTGTGCTACATTTTCCGCCAAGGTAAATATACATTATTGTCTTCCAATCAAAGTATACTACCGTATTTGTACTCTTAGACATATCAGAATCGAAATAAATCATGGAAGCCAGAATGTGTTTTGAGTTTTAACATGGGTTAGTCTAAACATATTTGATTAATTAATTCAACATAACATTACAATATTCAACTATATAACATGGGTTGGCGGATATTAGTAGATTGTATCCCTTACCCCTGGCGCGGGATAAAATACTAATATCCGCCAATCCATGTTATAACTCCCATGATTTATTTCTTAAGTATGAAATCAGCAGGTTTTAATTTAGAATCTTTTTTTTTTGTATTTTAGCCAGTTTTCAGATCAAATAATGTTTTAAATAAAAAAATATATATATATAAGAATAATAGGCTTCGTTACATGTATTCAGCTGCTACGTTAATACAATCTTAGATATCGAACTTAGTGCTCACGAGACGTTTCCGGAATAACATTCATAAGGTACAATGTTAGCTTATAATCAGAAAATTAAAAAGCCAAATAACTTAAAGCTAAAAAAAGAAAGCCCAAGGACCTAAACGGGATTGGTCGCCAACGATTTCAATCTTATGTTTACACTCCATGAGGTCTTGAGGGGTTACAAATAGTTGCAAACACTAATATTTAAAATAATAAAAGTCTGAGGATACAAAAGGGGTAATCAGAAGTTGTAAGTCAAAAAAGGACAGACAACACAATTAATAAAGTACAAATGGACAAACAACGATCTACAAAACATTGCACATTTATCTTAATTACAAGCAACACGAACCCCACTAAAAAGTGTAGTTCTTCACTGAATTAAAATATGCTGAACCTGCTATTCCTGCATCTTAATTGTAAAAAAAAAGAAGAAAAAAATCCATACAATTTAGTTCAAATTAATCACGACCGATAATTCAGAATATATAATATTTCATACACAAACTTTGATTTACCTATGATTTGGATCTATCTAATGTGTTTTATCTACATTATTTCATCTGGTTATGAGAATAAAGTAGAATGATATAATTGTATTGATTTCGTCGATCGTGCATGAAATTAATATATTACACAAACTTTGATTTACCTATGATTTGGATCTATCTAATGTGTTTTATCTACATTATTTCATCTGGTTATGAGAATAAAGTAGAATGATATAATTGTATTGATTTCGTCG
>MJUT01051978.1:577986-592643 GCA_002080005.1 Gigantidas platifrons
TGATATCCCCCGCTTGCAATACTATGATGTTCAAACTTTGGAATACAGGTATATTAGCAAGTTACCTATGAAGAACGGATATTGAATTATGTTAAGGAGACAACATCCCATCTTCAAAATAAACTAACCAAGAACATACATCTAGGGGTCGCCACAAGCTCTTCAACAAAGTGGGATTGTTTATAACCAATACGGTTTCATCAGTATATATGAGGATTACAACATTTCCTAACTTTTATACAAGAGGATATAGGTCACATCAAATGTTATTGATTCAAAATTAATTATTTATTCTAGAGTTGTTTTTATATTGTAAATATCCAGATGTGAAAAGGTCAAATAAAATATTATTTCATTCAGGAATAGCTACGCTTACATCACCTTCCAAATTTTTGACAGGAACCATATTTCTTCCTGCACATTTACAGGCAGTTTATTACAACTGTGTAAAGTTTAATTTAAATCCAATGAGCCGTTTAGGAGGAGTTGCGCTTACAAGCCCATCTCTCCATACAGATCGTATTTCAGAGTATCAGTTAAATTATCTCCCCTTCCAAATTTTGGACAGCAACCATATTCCTTCATGAACATCTGCAGGTAGTGTATTACAACTGTGTAAAGTTTCATAAAAATTCAATATGCAGTTTAGTAGAAGTTGCGCTTACAAGGTACATGCCCCCCTTTTTCGTGAAAGTATATCAAGTTGAATTATCACCCCTTTTAAATTTTGGACAGCAACCATATTCCTTCATGCACATCTGCAGGTAGTGTATTACAACTGTGTAAAGTTTCATAAAAATCCAATAAGGTGTTTAGGAGGAGTTGCGCTTACAAGGTACACGACCCCCTTTTCGTGAAAGTATAAGTTGAATTATCTCCCCTTCAAAATTTTGGACAGCGACCATATTTCTTCATGCACATCTGCAGGTAGTGTACTACAATTGTGTAAAGTTTCACAAAAATCCAATAAGCTGTTTAGGAGGAGTTGCGCTTACAAGGTACACGACCCCCATTTCGTGAAAGTATAAGTTGGATTATCTCCCCTTCAAAGCTTTAGACAGCGACCATATTTCTTCATGCACATCTGCAGGTAGTGTACTACAACTGTGTAAAGTTTCACAAAAATCCAATAAGCCGTTTAGGAAGAGTTGTGCTTGCAAGATACAGGACACCCCTTTTCGTGAAAGTGTAAGTTGAATTATCTCCCCTTCCGAATTTTGTACAGCGATTATATTTCTTCATGCACATCTGCAGGTAGTGTACTACAACTGTGTAAAAATTCACAAAACTCCAATAAGCCGCTTAGGAGGAGTTGCGCTTACAAGGTAGATGGACGGACGGACAGACGGACAGACAGGGTGATTCCTATATACCCCCAAAACTTTGTTTGCGGCGGGTATAAAAAGTAGAAGACATGTGGGTAATATGGGTGCTCCCTCGGCAGGATTTAAGGGGACAGCAAATAACAAAACTTAGAGGGCTCAGCAAAGTAGGTAGAGGGTAATTTAGCCGGCTGCAAATGAGAAGGCTGTAAATTACTCCCAACTTCTTTAAAAAAAATGGTTCCAGAAACAAGTTCACATAACAAAAAATCTAATTAAACATGTGTAGTGCGAAACGTGACAATCCCTTTTTTCCCCTGATCACGTTTGTACCCATCTTTCGTTTTTTTTAGGAAATTTCTAATTAACTGAGCGACCACGTTCAAATTTTGCTGAATTTAATACACAATTTGATAATATCAGCTTATTACCTTAGTTTATTATTAAATTCAACGGCTCATAATCAAAATAATATTCATCAGAATAAAAGATACGACAAATATATATAATACATTTACAAATGTCCTTGTATATATACATTGTATATTAGAGGGTCGTCGTGGTCGTGATCGTATGAGAGTTAGATTTACACCTACCTATGCAATCAGTACCTATCACCACTTATGTTACGAGTTCGCAACTCGATCAGTGCGAGGTGTACAACATTATGAGATAACATTTGTCAGTAACTTGCGACAGGTCGGTTGTTTTCTCCGGGTCCTCAGCTTTCCTCCATCAATAAAACTGACCGCTACGATATAACTGAAATATTGTTGAAAGAGGCGTTAAACACCATTAAACAAACAAAAAATAAAACAAACCTTGTATATATTCAGACATTATCAAACAGGATTGTTCCTAATGTTCTTACGACTTCCTGTTCCACAAACATCGTAACTGGTACTTTTATCATCACCAGGAAAGAAACAATTGATAATTGACGGAAACTGACGATTTAAAAGTGATTCATCTAGATGAAAATTTAAAATCCAGGTCGAAATGTATTCTGACTTTCAGTCTTCATTTTTTTAAAAGAGGGTTTATCTTAAGCTAGGTTTGTTCGTGATCAGTACGTACACCTATAAGAACGATGTTCTGTTCGCTACCGTGACAAAAAGGGGATCTCTCTCTCTCTCTCTTTCTATATATATACCATTCTAGAAGATTGTGCAACGATAGCGATAAAGATGTTACAAAAAATATATTGACAACATTTTCTATCAACAAATGACCTTCTTCAGTGTCTTTCAAAATTAGACTGAGTTTGTAAAGATTAGATGATATAATTACAACTCGTTTTCCAGTTCTTCTAATTTTGATTTAGTTTGTTCTTCCAATGATCTTATTATAGACTTTTGCTCTTGTAGTAGGTCGGTTAACTCCTGGATTGTTCGGTCACTATTTATTTTTAATAAAATCCAGTTTTATCTTTTCAACATGAAGCTCACTATATTCTTCGACGCTTTCTTTTTCGTATATTTCAAACTCGCTCTTGATTTTGTCCTGTTCATCCCTTGCGTTCTTAATCTGATCTTTCACAGCTGATAATTTTTCTTTCCAAGTCGAATATTCTTTACTCTTTCTAATAAGTATGTTAACGTTTTCCTCAATAAGTTCAATAATTTGCAATATTAGTCCTAAGTGGAACTTAGACACCGTTTTCTGGAATTGCGAATAGTCCAATTGATGAAATGGAAAGTTCGATCATGTTTTCGTTCTTATAAATTCTTGAAATCTCGGTTTATCTCTTGGTAACGTTATATTTGTCATTGACGTTTGCTTCTTTGTATCGGAGTTGCACTGTTTACAGGAATGTCCAATCTGTCAACAACGGTAATATTTAACATCAATATTGTTCTTCCATTTCCGGGTAAATCCAGAACTTTAATAGAATTCATTTACATGATACGGGGAAAACGAACTCATATCAGGCGAACACTGCTAATTTGATGTCGGAAGTCTGAAATTCATCATGAATATTCAAAATGGTTGTACACACAGGATCTTGCAGCACAATTAACTACGAACGGTGTAGTCAAATGCTCCGGGTTCTAGCATAAATTAACGTGTCGCGAATTTACACATGGGGAAAACTAGCTGGTAGATATACAAATAAAACTGGTCTCAGCTAAATGTTCTATTAATAAATCAAAATAATATTTTACAAAACAAATAAACCATGTTCACATATATGGTAGTTCAATATATCAATCACGGTAAGTCCAGTATAACAGTAACCATACTATGTTCGAACACTATTCAATCAGGTATCCTAATTGATTATTACACTATTTCGGGTCTGAATTTATACAAATGTTCATGACAACGACTTGTTGTTACTCATGAAATGACATGTTGAAACGTATCGGATTAAGTGCGAATTATAACAATAGATATGAAATTAAGAAAAACCGAGTGATTAAAACTTAATCTCCTTAATTTGACACATTTGACTTCAAATGACTAATTTGACAATGAGAATATACATATTGAATTAACAAAAAAGTTCCCGAAATAATCGAATTTACATTGAAAACATTTTAAATAATTTTGATAAAATTTACACCACGACAATTTACCAGGGAGGACACTTCCCACTTTCTTTTGAACTGTCGCTTGTATATCGAACAGAGGACAGTTCTCTTTAATTTTTTGCACCACCATAATTTTCGGAGAGAAATTAGAACTTTACTATTTGGAGACTCTAAGAAAAAAACCAAGCCCAAAACTTTTTGTTATCGAAAGCAGTACAGACATTTATAAAGAACAGTAGGCGATTCACTGAAGGAACATAACTCCCACCCCCATTTTACTTATATGTTATCGTTTAGTTTTTCTATATCATAAACGATTATACACTTATTCTCCGTCATGCTCTCTGTCAGACCTATGTTTGTATGATACTGGATAGAATTTCATGTGTTCAATCCTATTGTATATATTTGACAATAAAATATATTTAAATCAATTGCACGACTCTCTAAGAGTAATCAAACTATAGCCCATATTTTCACATATTTGGAGGGACTGCAACAAAGAAGGATGGCGAGCAGTTTCACTATATACTCTCAGAGATAGTGACCCATTTAGCTTTAAGGCCAATTTTAAAACTAGAACTGTGAGTGACCTCACTGAGTGATACCCCCCGCTTGTAATACTATGATGTTCAAACTTTGGAATACAGGTATATTAGCAAGTTACCTATGAAAAAAGAACGGATGTGGAGTTATGTCAAGGAGACAACATCCCATCTCAAAAATAAACTAACGAAGAACATACATCTAGGGGTCGTCACAAGCTCTTCAACAAAGTGGGATTGTTTATAACCAATACGGTTTCATCAGTATATATGAGGATTACAACATTTCCTAACTGTTTACAAGAGGATATAGGTCACATCAAATGTTATTGATTCAAAATTAATTATTTATTCTTGAGTTGTTTTTATATTGCAAATATCCAGATGTGAAAAGGTCAATTCAAATCTTGTTTCATTCAGGAATAGTTACGCTTACATCATCTTTCAAATTTTTGACAGGAACCATATTCCTTCATGCACATCTGCAGGCAGGGTATTGCAACTGTGTAAAGTTTCATTTAAATCCAATGAGCCGTTTAGGAGGAGTTGCGCTTACAAGCCCATCTCTCCATACAGAGCGTATTTCAGAGTATAAGTTGCATTATCTCCCTTTTTAAATTTTTGACAGCAACCATATTCCTTCATGCACATCTGCAGATAGTGTATTACAACTGTGTAAAGTTTCATAAAAATCCAATAAGCTGTTTAGGAGGAGTTGCGCTTACAAGGTACATGCCCTCCTTCTTTTCGTGAAAGTACAAGTTGAATTATCTCCCCTTCCAAATTTTGGACAGCGACTATATTCCCTCATGCACATCTGCAGGTATGTATTACAACTGTGCAAAGTTTCACAAAGATCCAATAAGCTGCTTAGGAGGCGTTTCGCTTACGACGTACATGGACGGACGGAAGGATGGACAGGGTGATTCCTACTATATACCCCACAAACTTTGCTTGCGGGGGCATAAAAAGTAGAAGACAGGAGGGTAATATGGGTACTCCCTCAACAGGGTTTTAGGGGACAGCAAATAACAAAAAGTAGAGGGCTCAGCAAACTAGGTACAGGGTAATTTAGCCGGCTTCAAATGAGAAGGCTATAAATTACTCCCAACTTCTTAAAAAAAATGGTTCCAGAAACAAGTTCACATAACAAAAAATCTAATTAAACATGTGGAGCGAAACGTGACAATTCCTTTTTCCCTGATTACGTTTGTACCAATCTTTCATTTTGATGAGGAAATTTCTAATTAACAGAGCGACCACATTCAAATTTTGCTGAATTTAATACACAATTGGATAATATCAGCTTATTACCTTAGTTTATTATTAAATTCAACGTCTCATAATCAAAATAATATTCATCAGAATAAAAGATACAGCAAATATATATAATACACTTACAAATGTCCTTGTATATATACATTGTATATTAGAGGGGCCGTCGTGGCCATGATCGTATGGTAGTTGGATTTACACCTACCTATGCAATCAGTACCTATCACCACTTATGTTACGAGTTCGCAACTCGATCAGTGCGAGGTGTACAACATTATGAGATAAAATTTGTCAGTAACTTGCGACAGGTCGGTTGTTTTCTCCGGGTCCTCCGGTTTCCTCCATCAATAAAACTGACCGCCACGATATAACTGAAATATTGTTGAAAGAGGCGTTAAACACCATCAAATAAACAAAAAATAAAACAAACCTTGTATATATTCAGACATTATCAAACAGGATTGTTCCTAATGTTCTGACTACTTCCTGTTCCACAAACATCGTAACTGGTACTTTTATCATCACCAGGAAAGAAACAATTGATAATAGACGGAAACTGACGAATTAAAAAGTGATTCATCTAGATGAAAATTTAAAATCCAGGTCGAAATGTATTCTGACTTTCAGTCTTCATTTTTTTAAAAGAGGGTTTATCTTAAGCTAGGTTTGTTCGTGACCAGTACGTACACCTATAAGAACGATGTGCTGTTCGTTACCGTGGGAAAAAGGGTGATCTCTCTCCGTATATATATGTATAAAGTCTAAGAGAATCAACCAACCAGAGAACTTAATAGGTAACGGATCGTCGAGATATGACGATGCAGCACAAACAAAATAAATCATAGAAGTCTACTTCTACCTGGTACAAATCACTGTCATCTTTGACCATTATGATTCGGTTTACTATTGCGCAGCGAGAATGGCATCCGAATGAGATAACATTTTGAACTGATAAGATAGCATATTATTGAATAAAGTACTGTAGTAAAAAAGGGAGAAGGAAGTAAAAAGATGTTTTCAGTTCCTCTAGTTAGACCAATCCGGCTACCGAAGCGGCCACTGGGCATACACCCAACCGGCACAACTCTAACTATCATTGGGACTTACTTCCAGATTGCATTTTCAGTTCCTCTAGTTAGACCAATCTGGCTACCGAAGCTGACACTGGGCATACACCCAACCGGCATAGCTCTAACTATCATTGGAACTTATTTACAATCTGGGCCCTAACTAAGGATTAAAATGAGAGAGTACATAGCCCCCGCTTGAAAGATACCAAGTCGGAGGCCTCAGCTACTGCAGCTGGCAAAGAGTTCCAGAGTCTAGAAGATTGTGCAACGATACCGCTAAAGATGTTACAAAAAATATATTGACAACATTTTCGATCAACAAATGACCTTCTTCAGTGTCTATCAAAATTAGACTGAGTTTGTAAAAATTAGCTGGTATAATCACAACTCACTAAATAGTCAGATGACAAAGTGTGATGTATTAAAAATTTAAGTCTAAAAATCTTTAACTCCCTCATTTCAATGTAAAGATAGGGTGGTATAATTACCACTCACTAAATAGTCAGGTGACAAAGTGTGACATATTAAAAATCTTTAAGTCCTTCTTTTCACTGTAAAGATAGGATAATATAATTGTCGCCTGGTAAAGTGTGACGCATTTAAGAATGCTAAGGATTATCGTTATTAAAAGGTGGTGAGCACAAATCCTTTACCTTTTTGACAGTAGTAAAATATTCGTTAACTATAAACACTGTGAAAGAAAATATACATAAAAACCTATTGTTTTCTGTTAATACCGTCCGGATGTAAAACACGGAGTTCTTTAATCCAAAATCTTTCCCGATTCTCACGTTGAAAATCACTCCACAGACAGTTCTGTTCAATGATGAGGATTTTCATTCTGTTGAAATCCTCGATACTGTGGTCAGACAGTCTGAAGTGCTGGCTCACAGGAAGAAATGGCTTTTTTGTAAAGTCACTCATGTGTCCATTAAGGCGTTTGTGGAAGGGCTGCTTAGACTCGCCAACGTATTGGAGGCCACAAACGGAACACTCAAGAATGTAAATAACATTTGCACTCTTGCAATTAACAGTACAAAATATGTTGTATTGTTTTCCAGTGACCTTACTGGTATATGATGAGGAGTGTTGCATATGTCTACAACATTTGCAGCGTTTGTTTCCACAGGAGTGACTCTTGCCTATATTTGTGTTAGGCTTTGCAATTTCTGCCCGCACTAACAGGTTTCTCAGACTGTTTGATTGTTTGAAGGCAACCATGGGAGTCTCAGGAAAGACTTTGGACAGTTTGGAATTCTTTTCGACGGATGTCCAATGCCCACGAATGGTGTTGAAGCTGTTTCTCAGACAGGGATGGTACGTGAGGACACAAGGGTTCTTTTACATTTCTGTTTTTCTTTGTACTGAAGTAAACTGCTCCTGGAGATGTTATGAGCTTTGTTAAAACTTTTCTTGATAATACTTTGTTTATAGCCCCTTCTTTCAAATGAAAAAAAAAATATATATATAACGGTATACAAGTTAAGTTCAAGCAACTTGTTCCCCAATCAGTTTACATGTAATTAATTACATTGTATCATCTATCATATATTGTGCAATATTGTAATTTTATGTTGCATTAATTAATTAAATTGGCTAAAACTAAAGGTAAAGATATAGTGTTGTTAGATTGGGTCGACTTTTTCAGCTTCCAAATATATGATTGGATCGATCCTTTTATTTTTATTACACCATTCAATCATAATATGGCGTACAATTTATTTGTATTTTGCATGATATGAATACGTGCAAAGCAAAATCTGAAATTCGAACAATATACGGCAATGTAGAATAAAACTCAGGTGCAGATAACCGTCAGAAAAGGGTGGGCCATGGAATTACAACCCCAACGCTTCAACTTAGATAGAAAAAAAAGTATATTCCCCCCACCACCCCGAAAGAAGAGGAAGTACTGTATGAAGGGAGTTGTCAAATATAAATAATTGTATACACTCAAAATATTTTCTGAACCCTTTAGGGTCCCTTTAAAAATATGGACAGGGATTCCCCTTCTGTGCTATCATTTTATATTGGTGAAAGCAAAATGCAAAAGTTTGAAAAAGTACAAAACATCTGTTATTTGAACTTGATCTGAAGTTTGGACCTCACCTAAGTGATCGTGTTAGGTGATTATATCAATTTCTCAAAATCCTTGTTAAATATGCATTAGAATATGATTATTTTAGAATTATCAGTTCACAACCCAAGCTATGGCCCATTTATGGTCCTCATAGCCTCTAGTCTAAGGTCTGATTTATAATAATAGTAAGCCGTGCACCAATAATCGTTTCGAGGGTCCAACTGCCAAAGTGTAGGCTATTAATAGATTATAGCGGGTTCAATGAGCCCATACAGCTGGGAATTCAGGCATCGCAAGCCCCCAAGAAATTTTTAAATTTGACCAATTACAGGGACATATTGAGGTCCGGATAAGTTATGACACAAGTCAACAATCTCACCCTCCCTTTCACACCCAAAGGCACGACCATATATGAATATCCATCCCATCATGAATCATACGCCGTCGTCAACCCGGTCATTCTTCAGACCTTATACGGAGAAGGAACTTCCGTTTCCCGTTCCCAATGAAACATGTTTTTACACTCCGAATTCTGATCTGATGTCCTTATATTGCATTTTATTTCAATGCATATCTAATGGGAGCTATAAAAATCCTATAATCGATCGTTTCGAATCATTCTGACCATGAAGTTTCAATGCGATGTATGTTTTAAGACCTTCTCAAGGAAACACGATCTTAAGAGACACAAAGATACAGTCCACAACAATGATAAACCATTTTCCCGTACAAAATGTGACAAGCAATTTAATAGGAAGGATAAATACGTAGAACATTACCGAAAGTGTGTCATAAACTGTTAATTCTGTGACACAAAATTTGACACTATAAGGGACTTGGACGATCACATACAAACTCTTCATGTGGACAAGAAATTCATCTGTACGAAATGTGGAAAGAAATACGCCCATAAACAAGATATAAAGAAACACAGACAGACATGTAGTCACACAGTAAGTGATTTTCTAATCAATGAAAGGACCTTAGAGCTCATGCGACAAAAGAGGAAACAATCCACTACCCTCTACATACCTTGATGAATATACATCCAATAACACAATGAAATCATTGAATTCGAAAATAATTCACAAAAATATCCAGTGAGTATATTTTATTTTTTTTTTAATTGGGGCCTGAGATACACAACTTCAGGTCTTATATATTTTTTCCTGTTTCCTGATTTAAGTCCTTCCATTTCTGCTCTGACCTGGTCAATATCCGGATCCACCCACTGTATGGTCTGTAAAGAAAGCTATTTTTTCTTTAAAATCAAGAACCGCTACAAATAAAAGTAGAGAATATGTTTAACTACTAAGAAAAAGGAAACTGTTGCAATTATTATTATTATTATTATTATTATTATTTTACATTAGGGGTTACTAATTATTTATATGTTTGTGTCAGGGAATTGCAAAATAAAGCAATCCATTACCTTTCATGCCATTTTTTTCGGAGAAAAGCCATGTTTATAAACCCGAAATAATATACAGGAAATAAATAAATACATATGTAACATGTTTACTGGGTGATTATTAAATTACTTTTTGTATATATAAATTAGACTGAGTTTGTAAAGATTAGATGGTATAATTACAACTCACTAAACAGTCAGGTGACAAAGTGAGACGTATTTAAATATCTTGAACTTAATCGTTAATTAAATGAGCCAGCACTTCAGACTGTCTGACCACAGTCTCGAGGAATTCAACAGAATGAAAATCCTCATCATTGAAAAGAACTGTCTGTAGAGTGATTTTCAACGTGAGAATCTGGAAAGATTTTGAATTAAAGAACTCCGTTTTTTACATCCGGACGTATTAACAGAAATGTATATTTTCTTTCACAGTGTTTATAATTTATGGACATTTTACTACTGTCATAAAGTTAAGGATTTGTGCTTACTACCTTTAATTCACGATGAAGTTCAAGATTTTTAAATACGTCACACTTTGTCACCTGACTATTTAGTGAGTTGTAATTATACCATCTAATCTTTACAAACTCAGTCTAATTTTGAAAAACACTGAAGAAGGTCATTTGTTGATCGAAAATGTTGTCAATATATCTTTTGTAACATCTTTATCGGTATCATTGCACAATCTTCTAGACTTCTAATGTATATATATATATATATATTCCATGTTCATTTTATGTTTCGCTTCCAAAAGTCGTCATGAAATGCTTTGCCATTTTTCAAATACCAGAATAAACATGCTTCTAGCATGTGTCCAGATGATCAGTGTACCAATACTGTTTTAAATCATGTTCAATTTTACTGTTGTGTGCGAAACTTCTACTGAAATACCATTTGTAAAAAACATAATTAATGGATGAATGGGTTACGGTAATGGTATTTAGCGCCACTTTCAACAATATTTCAGCTACGTCATGGCAGTCAGTCTTAAATGTGAGGAAACCAGAGTTCCACCGACCTGCCGCAAGTCACTGAAAAACTTTATCACATAATGTTGTATCGAGTACACCTAGCCATGGACGGGATTCGAACTGACAACGTTAGTGGTGATAGCTAGGCACTGATAGCATAAGTAGTGGTAGAGCCAACTACCATTCGATCACGACGACTGCTCATAGCTACATGAAAAACACATGCTTCTAAAATATATGCAGATGATAAGAAAGTATATCAAGAGTCGAAATAATGAGTGAAAATGTGAGTAAAGCATCAACATTCAAGTGTATTGTTTACTAAACAACAAAAGTGTATTGAAAAGTAATCATTAAATAGTTGATGATATATATGATACATAAACACCTGCGTTCACCTCCGGATTTTTAGTGTTACTCGATCTTTAGTTTTATGTGTTATGTTTTATAGACCGTTATTTGTCGTTTTGTACTTTTTTTTTGGCCATTGTGTGGTCTGTCCTTTGAGTTACAGACTCTGATTACATCTTTGGTATCTTCAAACTCTTCTTGCAAAGTACTAATATTTATCTATTTTAATTATTTTCTTGGACATAATCAATATTGGTATAACTTCAAAGGAGCTTGGACTTTTGAAGATGTATTGTAACAAGCATTGCTGAATAAACACATATATCTGGTTGCTGAGGAAAACAAATCTTTAAGAAAAGAAACACATTAAACACCTTTCAAATAATTGTCATTAACAAACCATATACAGAGATAAAATGTGAAATTCATCAAATATTTAAAGAATATTGATGTAATTCAGAACAAAGTATTTTTTGTGCTTTGTTGGGTTCAATTTTCACCGGTTGTTAAACTACATTTTGTCATTGTATAGTTTTAGTAATCAGTGTTTCGGCACTGACATGGTTTATTAGATATATTTATTATTGACAATTATAGTCCCTAAATATAATGAGATTATTTACATCACTAAGGTTCTCCTAACTCAGGCGTAGGTGACCTTAGCTGATATTTGTTGTTCAGTTTTGACCCTTTAATTTTCTCCCTCCCAAATACTCTTAAAGTATTTTGCTTTTCAACCTTTGACTATCCTGTTAACCTGTTAACCTGTTAAGACCCTTAGGTTTATTACCTCCCAACACAGCTAAGTTATGTGTCTTTCCAATATTTCCATATTGAGCGTCACCCGATGAAGGTTATTCCTGAGACGCGCACTAAATTTGATATCTACGTTTTTATCTTTAGTGGATTTTACCAATTTCCTAAAGATTTAAATGATTTTTGTGTCAGTACCCATTTTACAACTTGTACATTCACAGTTAATAAGAAATAATATAGAAAATCGCAAAAAGGAGAACCGAAAACTCAAATTTTAACAGTCGCAATTACGACATTTTGAAAATTGTAGGGCGAAAAATTTATTTCAATGAAGAAACTCTTTATTATCTTTGAGAACAATAAAAAATAAAAACAAAGTAGTGTCTTTCACTAAACCCTCCTATTTTAGGGAAAATATAACAGTTTTATTGAAATATTTTCAATTTACAGGAAGAAAACCACAGAATGATGAAGCAACACGACATGCATGTCCAAATAATAGAACTTTCAATATTTTATTGCAAAAAGTATGGGATTTTCAAAGTATATTCAAAAATGAAATTGATATTTGGACCGGACAAGTTCTGACATGAGCCCTCTTACACATAGCTGAATATAAAGACGAACCGCACATCATTTTATGCGGAAATCGTAACGGACATCACAACAAGGAAAACGGAACTCGGAACGTAAAGACACATAATAGGACAAATAAACAAAATCATTGTTTATACTGTTACTATATAATCAATAATTGTTGTTGTGTAGCGCGGGTTTGCGCCCGGCTTTGTATATTACCAAAAAGGATGCACTCGACTCGCAGCCGCAAGTGATAAAGTTTACCAGTTGCTTGCCCATGGTCGGTGGTTCTCTGCGGGTACTCCGGCTTCTTCCACCACTAAAACTGGTCTCATGATATAGCTGAAATATTGATGAACGTGGCGTTAAATACCAAAAATCAAATCAAATCAAATCAGTGTTGTTGTGTGTCGCTTATGTCGGTCATTTAATCGTAATATTTTGTATTTTTGTACAGTATATTCCTCTTGTGGCACATCATGTATTTGTATCTGAGAGCATTAACAACGTTTAAGTTCATGTATTGTATTTACTTCATGAAGCAGTGCTAGATAAACATGTATTATGCAGAAAATTTTAAACTAATTATTGAATACACGATTGATCACTAATGATGCAAAAATGAAATCAATTTAATTATAATTATAGAGGACGTTAGTCCTCATTACGATAGACCACCCCTGTAAACCACATACTGATGCTCTATTTCTCGTGTCGGTCGCGCTAATATACTGATCGCGAGACTTAAATGTTTGGGCACTGACATTTAAACCCGGATGTGTAAGCCAGCATAGATACGAGAGTAAATTACTTTCATGAAAAAGATTTAAATAATAGCGACTTTGTTTTGTTTTTGTTAAATAAAATCTTGTATTTTCATTCCCAAGTCAAAAAATTTCAAAACGACATATATTTCATTTGCAACTGCGTCAATTCCGTAAATCGTGACGACATGATGTAGCCCACAGTGTTACTGTAAATAAACACAGCACCTTTTTCAAGCGAGTCCAGAAAAAAAAAAAAACTTTCTAGGCCTAGTTACGGATTAGTAAACGATGATTATAGAATAAAGTTGATTTAATTTTGAACTACAATATTTTCAGAAAATATCATTTTTTTGGACCATTTGCAGCCGATGTAGGAAAAAAACTCGCCTTGGTGTGTTTTGTTTTGTTTTATTTTTTGCAGAATCTACGCGGGTGGTCTAATATTTACTCGGATCGATCAAAATTTTGATTAATACAACACGAGCGTACTGAAAGGACTTGATGTTAACATGGACTATCATTAAGACAACAACTGTTCATTTTTTACCATTGTGAATGACTCTAAGACAACTCTGACTATTTTTTTACGTAGGGACATTTTATGTCACGCCCAACTCCATTTCACTGTCGAACTCCAGATTATCGACATTTCGTTATATGACTTACCAGTTTAAAAGAAATCCAAACACAATTCCTGTATAATTAACCAAGATTATTTGTACCACAATATTCCTGAAGGTTTACAATAAATGCGTAAATAAAAACGAATATGACCACCATCCATCGCCATGTTAAGAATACAAGAAATATATGTTTAATTTTATCGATCATTTACTGTTTTATTCCTGTGAGTGTTTGTATAGATAGGGGCCTCAGTGGACTGCTTTGACCGTGGCCTATATTGCTGATAAGACGACCCTAACCGTACGTCATTCACCATTACCACTTCATAAACATGTATCGGCTGTACATAGCATGGTATAGGCCAATATT
>MJUT01051983.1:0-18801 GCA_002080005.1 Gigantidas platifrons
CTGGCATATATCTGTGTGTTTCGAGTTGTTGAATTTCGCTCTGTCGGACTGTAGAGTATAAGCACGTGTAACCAGTCTTGCTTTTACCTCTGCCTTTTTCACCTCTAATATATTGTTTGGAACACATTCCCATACTTGTCTTTGTTTCCCAATAGGCTTTGATTTTATGTCCATATACAACATTGAAGATTTTTCCTGTTTATCTTTCTTCCATTCGCCCTCACAATGCTTGTTTGTTGCGTCATTAACAGTCCTTTTCCATTCCTGCTTTGATGGTACATTATTCAACAACTCATTTATCTTTGGTAAGCCGTACTGTTTTAGAGCTACTCTCACTTTGCCAATAAAAGAATTTCCACTGTTTGATGACATACATATTTGACGTGAGATGATTTCAAATTCGATTGAGTCCTGATTTTGGAGAATTCCACAAAAGAAGTTGAGTAAGAGTTTGTCCACTACAATGTATGTTGGTTCTACTCCTAGGAGCATATACGTAGCTGTATTGGCAGTTCTAGTTGGTAATCCTTTAATTTGTCGACATACTTGTCTTTGTAGTTGTTCTAATTTTTGTATGTCAGTTTTAGTATAGTTGGTAACTTCAATTCCATACAAGCATCTTGGGAGTGCGTATGTTTTCCATATCTTAAGTACTACTGCTGGAGACATTCCTTTTCTGGCATGAAAACCTGGTCCAAGGGTGGCATATATAGTTTTGCGTCCAATGTTGAGTCTATCCTCAATGTTCACTTTATTCTTATCATTTCTTATAATACCAAGATGTTTCGTTTCAGTTTGTTGTTGAATGTTGTTTTTACCAAGTTTCACATTATATTGGCTATGTGTTTTCGTGAGTGATACCAAATCAGATTTGTTCGGATTGATTGTAACTATGTCATCTTTGGTAAGTTCATGTACAATGTTCAGCAAGGCTGGAGTTTCGTGTCCGCTACTTGTTAGCAGAGCTATGTCGTCAGCGCATGTGGGTGCTACAATGCTGATGTTACCTATCTTTGCCCCCAAGTCTGATCTTTCCAACGCTTCAAGTATATTATTGTTGAATCGCTTCGTGATTGGTCTGCAGCATTCAAATATCCACATTTACTGAACCAATTATTTTATTTTATTGACCATGTTGTTTTATCACCGAGTACCTGTTCTCTCTGAAAGATGCGGGGAAATGTTCTTAGATCAATTAGTACACGTCGTAGAGATTCTGTCGACCCATTAGTGCGCTCTGTAAATTCATGCGAGTATTTAGAAGAGACACAAGATATGTTTTCGGGTGAAGTCATTACACTATAAAATTCAGCGTATTTCTTGCAAACATGCCGAGCAATGAACTTGACTACTTTCCCGTGAAAGTTGTTTTTTTACCTCGAGGTCGATCAAAGAGAAATTTCGAAATTAGGAATTTTGTTTTTTATGTGATCCTACCACGATTGTTTACCGTTAAACAATAGTTTCGTTTTTCATTAGTTTTTACGATTTCTATAAACATCTGACTTAATTATGATGTATTTTGTTTTCAGTTAAATAACGTGTTAATAAAGATATCATCTCTATTTCTACGACTTTTTCGATTAGATTTTGTAAATGTTCTGGCAGCGTGGGTGGTATTTTCTGCTTTTCATTTTATTAATATTAGGGACCTGCCTTACTGCAGGTGTCATCCAGAGACTTTTTCTGCACGCATGATCCATAGTCCAAGGACTTGTCTTACAACATGTGTCCTCCTTAGATTAAGTTAACTCTACATATCTTTTTTTGTTTTCACAATCATTGGCAAATATTAGTTACTGAAATGAACTATCAAAAATCATGTTTAACTGAGTATAGAGTCAGTGATTGTTGTTAAACCAACTCAGCAATCGCTCAGCCATATCATGGCGAGAACAAGTTAATTTTCAATGAGATGATGATGATGTCCTCTTTGTACTAGACCAACTTGCTTATAGTGCTAGCTCACTGAAACAACAGTTTGCGAATATACATGTTGTCCCACTTGGACACATTATCCTGATTCTGAGCCAATTAGTCTCTGCTCTTTCTCCTTAATGCTGCATGCTTAGCGGAGAAGTAACAAATACCAATTTTATAGTCTTTGGTTTGACACGACCGAGACTCGAACCCACGATCTACAGCACTCGGGGCGATCACCTAACCATTACACCACTGATGAATTTAACTAACTAAAAGCAACTATGTACCTTGAAAAGCATTATTTTATGTTTATTTGAATTATTATCATTTAAAACGTTATTGTAAAGCTTAATGTGACTATTAGACGGGTCCCTCTAAAACAAGAAACGAAACAGAAACGAAACGCAACGAAACGAAACCTGGCGAAACGAAACGAAACGGAACTTGGCGAAACGAAATGAAACGAAACGAAACGAAACGAAATTGAAAAGAAACGAAACGAAACGAATCCTGGCGAAACGAAACGAAACGAAACGAAATGGAAATCGAATCGAAATAAAATTGAAACGAAACAACACGAGAGGAAAAAAATCAACCAAATGCATTCCTATTTATATATACTTCATGTGCATATATTAAACACGTTTGAAAATAAACCCAATGAAACGAGCAGAACTAAAAGTACGTTACTTATCACGAACAGATAGTGCTATATAATGTTATGAGAGATGAAAAGGTTCGAAATATGTAATAAACACCGTTGCTACACTTCTAAAAACTTGTGTCAAGACAAATCCAGAAAAAAATGAAATCGAATAAAAAAACAAATTCAAAGTACTCCGTAAAGTGTGATTTTAGGGAGAGTTACACAAATTCCATTGGCATGTTCTCAAGAGTTCTTGTCGAGCGGAATTTAACGAAATAAAACTCGCTGAAATCAGACAAAAATGAAGAAAAAAATCGGCTGCACCAAGTGCCTAATATGCCCCGCATAATACGCCCATTTATGCAATAGCTCTGCAAAGTTTAAAGCGAATTGGTCAAGAACCCCCAAAGTTTGAAGTGAATTGGCCAAGGGGTTCTGAAGTTAGAGAGCGACATGTCAAACGAACGGATGGACGGACGGAAAGACGGATATGGTTTACCATAATACATCCGTCTTAAGACGGGTGTATAAAAATAAGTACTTGGTAAAATTCCAGTCGTGGTTTTGTTTTGGTACCTAATTGCCCAGAAACTGTAAGAAAACTTTCGGAGAATCTTGATTATATTGCCATTTTGCACCTCTTATTCCATTTTCTATCAGATTTGTTTTTTGGGGGAGGGTATAATTTCTACTTTTATAGATGCTCGTCATACCCTTCACGGGCAATGTGATCATGTTATGTTTTGACATGTCCGTTGGTTTTTCATCACACTGTTGTTTCTTTACATTCCCTATTTTTATGCAATCTTTCTAGTATCAACAAGCGGGAATCAATTGAACCACAAAACGGCAAGAAACTCGTAATTAAAATGACCTTTTTTTTTCGCCTTGGCCTAAAAAAAATATCTGCAATAATTCTCAAATTGTGTGTTATAGAAAAGACTGTTTAATATGACTGCCGAGAGAATGTCCCTTCACGCGTACATTTCGTGTCAATTTCATGGAAAAACGTGCAACATATCAATATATTTATACGATAAGTTAATCACGTGCCTCGCGCAGAGTAGATCATGCAAACCCTTCCGATGCACCTGGTGATACTCCCGGTTTTTGTGTGAGGGTTCAGATTGCTAGTGCTTTTATTTTTTTATGGCGTTCGTTTACAAATCTGTTTATTTGTTTTGTCCTTGTTGTTTCAGCAGTGTAATATGGGTGAGGTGGAAGAAGAAAGTCATTTTCTATCATTTTGTAATCAACACACGGAGGGAGGACAGACAAAATCTAAATAAACTCATAATTCAAAGTTGTCCTAACCTTTTAAACGTGAATTCACAAGAACAATTTATTTGGTTAATGACTTGTAAAAAACACAACTGTATAGAAAATAAGAAGTCAGTTTATCCAGAGAAATTATAAATGATGCATGTCAGTATTTCATTTTATTGTTAACTTTACATTGCTTGCAGTTCTGGATCTGACACGGGGAAACACCATCCCCTGGTGTCTTTCCAAGTATTGCAACCAGTGACAATACACCCACACTAATCATGATCATTATAATATGTCTTCGCCTTTTGTGGGCCCTTGATTGGAACAATAAAGTTATGTTATGTTATCGTTTCTATTTGTGTAATCTCTGTATCACCATTTTGTTTTGGACCTAGGATTTTCTGGATTATCCCTTTGGCTTGTTGCTTTGATATGAAGAACTCCCCTGTCCACAGTTCACCGAACCGTTAATACTAGTGACAGGCATCAACGGAGCTTTGCCAAATTTTAAACTATGGGAATGTATTAGATATGTTTCGTTTCGTTTCGTTTCGTTTCGTTTCGCCCGGTTCCGTTTCGTTTCGTTTCGTTTCGCCCGGTTCCGTTTCGTTTCGTTTCGCCCGGTTTCGTTTCGTTTCGTTGCGTTTCGTTTCTTGTTTTAGAGGGACCCCTATTAGACTGTTATGTTGAAGATTTGTATGTCAAATTTAAATAGTAAGGTTGATCAGGTAAATAAACAAAATATTAATTCTTTCTTATAAAATATATCTTTATAAATTTATTCTTTCGGCTTTAGGTCAAACTTTTCGTTGTTGAAAGCTATTGGAAATATTTGTACTATGCATCTTTGTACATAAAGGCACAAAATAAATTTCCCATTCATTGTTTCTTTACCTGGTTTACCTGGTGTCGAGATCAATTTAGGCTAGCTAGCCTCTACGATCCTTCTTAATTGTTCTGTTTCAGTGCTCGCTTCCAGTCCATAGAAATCTAGAAATCGGGCACAAACTTAATGTCTAAATCAATCCAATGTTTATTCAACTGGCTTTTGAAGCTGTTGACCGTTTTAGCTTCCACTACTGTAGTCGGCGAGTTGTTCCATGCGTCTACTACTCTCTGAGAAAAACTATACTTCCTAATATTAGTCCTACTGTGTTGTTTATAAATTTTCTTGCTGTGGCCTCTAGTGATTGATTCTTTTATTGGGAAGAGATATTAATTTCCTACTTTGTCTATGTTGTTTAATATTTTGAAGGTTTCCACCATATTGCTTCTTAATCTTCTATATTGCAGAGATGGTAATCCCAAATATTTGAGTCTGCTGCTATAGCTGAGATGTTTTATAATTTTGACCATCTTTGTAGCTCTGCGTTGCACATTCTCGATTTGAATACCTTCCTTCTTGTATATAACTGCCCATACAGTGCTTCCATATTCTAAGTGTGGCCTGACTAAACTCTTGTATAAAGTTAAAAACATATCTTTATCCATATAAGTGAAGGTTCTGTTTATCATACCTAATCTTTGATTTGCTTTTTTAGTTTGGATGTGGATATGTTGTTGGAATTTTAGTTTGTCATCAATTGTAATGCCTAAATCTTTTTCCTCTGTTGTCTTTGTTATATTATTTTCTCCCAAGTGATAGCTTGTATTGACAAATGGGCCAAAATGGATGTGTTTGCACTTGGATTCATTGAACTTCAGAAGCCATTTATCGGACCAATCCATAAGGTTGTCAAGATCTTTTTGCAATATATCTTGTTCCTCAATGTTATTTACAACAGCATAGACCTTAGTATCATCTGCAAATAATTTTGCAATATTGTCAACTACATCTGGTAGGTCATTAATATATATTGTAAATAGTATTGGCCCTAGTACACTGCCTTGTGGTATTCCGCTTGTTACATGTGACCAGTTGGATTCTGCACCATTTAACACTACTTTTTGTTTTCGTTCGCTTAGAAAGTTTTTGATCCATCCTAGCAGATTACCTGTTATGCCATAGCCACAAAGTTTATGAATTAGTCGTTTGTGTGGAACTGTATCAAAAGCCTTCTGGAAATTTAGATAGATGGCATCAATTGCATTGTGGTGATCTAATTTTTCAGTCCAGTCATCAAGTACCTCTATTAACTGAGTAATGCAAGATCTACCTTTTCTGAACCCATGCTGATGTGGTGTGAATAGTTGATTATTTTCCATATGTTTCTGTTGATGTTTGGGTATCCCAATCACTGTCAATTGCTCTTGAGGTTTTTTTAAACTTCATTTACACATTTTGTTTGGAAAATCATTCAATTTGAATAAAATTTTATTTTGACTGCAATTTTTATTCAATTTGCTTTCTGTATAGAAGAGAAAGTTTTTAAACAGTGATGGTCAACAATTCCACCAATATAATTAAAAACAAACATTCACCCCTAACCTCAACTCACTGAACATAAAAAAAGGACCACAGCAGGAGCAAAATTGATGCCCCTAACTTATCAATAGACGGATCACTTTCCTGGCTTAGTACATGCTCTTCAGTGAAACAATCAATACTTGTTTGATGGCCTTAAACTGAATATCAAAATCAACAAATTAAGGCCAAGATCATTATAAAGACATAAACAATGACTTTAGTTAATAAAATACCTTTAATTTTCATGACAAGATAATGATTACAAAAAAAAAGTAATGAGTGACACTATGTCAAGCAGTTAACAAACTTAAAGACATTGCTTATACAATTATAAAGGTGTAATGTCTGATTACTTCTGACTAAATAAAAATGTTCTCAAAACTCAAACAATGATTACTGTCAATGTACAAAGATGAAATCTTATACAATAAATGAACATTTACAGAATGGCATAATAATCTTTCATTGAAAGAAGGAATGTGTTTTTGATATATTCTACAATTAACATATTATACATGCGTAGGATCTTGTTTTTAGTGTACAATGCAAGAAAGAGACATTAAATTTTGCTATAATAAATGAATAATCAAAAAAACTATAAAAAAAAAATCTTTTTTTGTTCTACTTTCCATTGATTGATTGATTGGTGTTTAATGCCAAGCTTAGCAGTATTTCAGCTATATCGTGACATTTATATTTTGTAAAAAAGATAATGGATTTCAATTCTATTAATTTCCCAATGAATTTTTAATTTTCAACAAGACAGATTACCGGTATTAAATTCTGATTGACTGTCACGTTCCACAACGGTCAGATTACCAGTATTAAATTCTGATTGACTGTCACGTTCCACAACGGTCAGATTTCACAGAGAGAGACTACAGTAGATACATTGACAAAAGTTTATAAAATAAAAATGTATGTAATATCTTGACAATACAAAAAGATACAATTTGTTGAAGTTATTTTTAATCTACAACTTATTTACATGTCATTAAGATATTTATAAACATTGAAAATAACTGAGAAAAAAAAACACTTGTATTTTGAATATTAATTTTAAAGTACAAATGTATATAAAACAAGACATAATGTAATAGATGTTTACAGATACCACAAACTCTGATGACAACCTTCATACAACACATATATGACAATACTAAATATAAGTCTAGCCCTCGTATGTCTGATTTATGTCTAAAATCTACTGCTATACAATTGGTCAATTTTAAAGAGATTTCTATTATTGATATAGAAGTTAATTATATTACATGAACTTGAGTGTACAATGAATGATGAATTCATCATGAGGTACAAAATACCTCAACTTTATATAATATAGCAAACTTTATATAATATAGCATGAATTAGTTTAAAGAATCTCACACTGTACTGTTAACTTCAGTAGTATTAGATTCTCTGATTAATACTGCACACAGCCTTATGTTATTTATGCAATAATATTAATTTTCCTTCTAATTCAATGCAAGACATGAAACAATTACCGTACATTACAAAGATTTCTACAGGAAATATGTGTTACTATATTAAAAATTAAACTATCACTCTAAAAAAAATGTGTTAATAAGATTTTAATGAATATAGATTCTGCTATAATAGGAGTCATAAAATTTACGATGGAAAACTTTTTATTGAAATAATTTGTATTTTTGTTTAATTAGTAAAATGTAATTTCTTAAATCACAAATATGGGTATACTGGTGGATAAAATAATATAATTCAAATGTAATATGGCACTGGTAAACAATATAACAAACAAAAAATGATTTCTACACGAGTCATGTGGCAAGACATCGTAACTTTGGTCTTGAAACATAAAATTACAAAGAGTTTCTTATGTAATCCAAACATATAGGACTGTTCCATAATATTACAAAGAGTTTCTTTATGTAATCCTAACATATAGGACTGTTCTAACTTCCAATCCATGAATACACTTTATCTTAAATTTGTCAAAAGATATATGACTGTAAAACAAGTGATATACTTAACACAATATATAGTATAGACCAGTAATATCAATTATCAGTAGAAAATTAACATATACTTGACAAATCACAAGACACATATTCCTAATATTTATTTCCATAGGCACAGACAGAGCTTTTGTTTCTCCCAATTTTTGCTTTGTTTTGTTTTTGTTTGTTTGTTTGTTTTTTTCTTCATTATTTAAAATAAAAACAGAATTGCTATGATCGGCCTGGTAGTTTTTTTAGTTGAAAAATGTGTAATATAAGATCATTACACTAAAATACATATGTGTATTCATGTGTGTATATATGAACCAAAATAACCACATTTACACCATATCCATGTTTTCCCCCCTAATCTTCTCTTTATATTTTTACTGTAAATTTGTAATGAAGTACTGATGAGTAACCTCCCCTAATGTATGAGTCATCTCCCCTGATGTATACACAGTCATACATTCTACATCACCTGTGGGTCAATCTATATAAAAACTGTTGCTTTGGAGTTTGCTTCGTAACCGATCTGTATTTAGTTGTTTCTATAACAACATAACACTCAAATTTTTCTGCTGGTCAAATAGTACAGATTACGAAAGATGTGATCTGATTACCAGTAGTTGATACATCATTAAGATTTGTTTTGTAATGCAACCAATGAAATAGGCTCATGAATTATTCACGAGTACATAAGTTTTCAAATAATATTTCAAAAACTCTGGGTAGAGGTGGAACAAGGATTATCAACCCTGGGTTACCCATAATGCATTTCCTCTGGAATATTAGAAATGTTCATGCAGTCTATAATGTATAAATTTATATATAAAATATGATCAAGATATCAAGGATTTTTGATACAACAGAAATATCTTCTTTAGATATTTACAAAAGTTTAATTGATACTCTGCACTTATATAGAGGAAAAACAAATTGATCCAGTCATTACTTAAACAACTAAAAAATACCCACCTTTAAATGAATACACCAACATTGAAACAATAATAAATGAAAATTGATGGGTTTTTTTTATGAAAGATGAGTGTTGTCTGTACAGCACCGATGAATACAAAAAGTTGAAAAATAAAGGGGCACAACTCTGATGGGCATGTAGAGACTTCAAATATCAATTTCATGGAACATAAAATAGGTGCTTATCATTAGACTGTGAGATGGTATTAGGTATTCATTGTCTAGAAAGAGTAATCATGTATATTACATTGTATAGTGTGACCACAAGGAGTGAAGTATCTATCGTGTGTGGTAAAGAAACTGAGGTTTATTAAAAGACAGCGATACAAGACTATCAATAGTCATTACTATATGTCTACTTTAACTAGGCAAGCAAAACAAAAATCTAAAATATAACAATTAATTAACAAATAAAATATAAACACTAACTCGGAGTTCACAACTTTTGTATATAATCACAGCTAAAATAAAATTATATAAACATTTAAAGTGTTCTGGAGAGCCCTGACCTCCACTAAATATCATTTAAAGTGTTCTGGAGAGCCCTGACCTCCACTAAATATCATTTAAAATGTTCTGGAGAGCCCTGGCCTCCACTAGATATCATTTAAAATGTGCTGGAGAGCCCTGGCCTCCACTAGATATCATTTAAAGTGCTTATGAGAGCCACAGTCCCCACTAGATATCATTTAAAGTGTTCTGGAGAGCCACAGCTTCCACTAGATATCATTTAAAGTGTTCTGGAGAGCCACAGCTTCCACTATAAATGTGTCTTAACAACCATAGAATTAAAACAGAACCTTAAATTACTTTATTTGGTATATCTGGCCTTGATAACTTATTTTTTTATTATTCCTAATAATATCTGACCACTTTTATAGAGGTATTTAGAACATATCACAGAAAACTCAATAAAAACTTTACAAAGAAACATAAATATATAGAAATTATATAGCTATTAAATCTTAATCTTACCTTCCGATATTAAATTGATTTCTTACGAACAAAAAAATACAATAAGTTAGACAGAATATTAGTTATTTCTCCTATTCTTAACATTGTCAATTGATTCAATTTTCGTAATATTTATAATCATCGCGGTGATGAGAGTTCCGGCCAACTATTCATCTTTCATTAGATTTAGAAACTTATAGACAAGATGATGGTAGTATATAAACAAAACAATATGACTAGTATTTTCTACAGAATCAACAAAATCAATAGATAACATAAATGCTATTTTTAATTTAAAAAAACTCGAACACGGCCATTAAACATATATAATTTTTTTCACAATCTGAATTAATTCTATTATAAAATAAATGCAATATTGTATATAAAATACAAAACAAAACCCCATTTTTAGTCCATTATTTCCATTTCACCTAAAAAGACTCAAGGTGGCATCAAAATATATCAACTGTTTTGGATATTGGGAAGGAAAAAATAGGTGTGGGTCAAGTACTCTTTAATTAAGTTTAATTTTGTTGCCATAGAATTTATTTTTGAAATTTAATCTCCATCTATTACAACATCTTTTACAATCAATTTCATGTATGATTGATTGGTCAGATGTTGTATTGAGAATTATAAATTTATTAAAACAGGACAGGGGGTGGGGTCATGTATGATTGATTGGTCAGATGTTGTATAGAGAATTATAAATTTATTAAAACAGGACAGGGGGTGAGGTCATGTATTTTTCACTATATGGAGTAAATATTTTCGCCCAAAAATGTAGGAAAATCCAAAGATCTAAATATGAATTTGGTCTCATCTGGAGTTGCAATTTCCTTTTTTTTTTGGAAAATTTCAATAACATGCTTCTTCATCTACAAATATTTTTTTTCATTTATATATATAGAGCATAATAATTCTACTAAAATATATATTACATAACAACTGTGTCCTATTTGTGCATAAAATATTTATGAAAATAATATTTTAATAAACATTTCACAAACATCCTGCAAAATACAAAATGTACCAAAACATTTCCTGTACTAAGATTATATTTTCCCCTCTGTTTAAAATTACTTTGGAATTTGTGGGAACTTGTTGTGTAAACTAATATCTATGTTAAAATCCATGGAAACAAAAATATAATGAAAATAATGCTGATGAATAACAATAAACTATTTATAAAAAAAAAATGACAGATGATTCTTAAATGATTTTTAACAAATTCTCAAGTCTAGTATATCTATATATATTTACAAGTAAATGACATTCTATAAATAGTACTAAAATGGATGCGACAGATTATCAAGTTCAAAGGTTAAACTGTAGGGTGGTTAAATTGATATTAAACATAAAAATGTGATCAATTTTGATTTGTACTAATGATCATATTAATGTGAAGGTGGGGGATGAATGGTTTTAATTACGATTAACTAATGGTTATACAAATTATATGAATTGCTGATTGTTTACTGAAACAGTTTAGAGATCTACTGGAATGACTGCTGTCATATCATAACAATATTATTTTCTTACGTGTTTTATACTCACAGATTTTTTTTTTTTTATAAAAATTCTCTCATAAAGATATTTTTTTCAAACAACCCTTGTTGAATATTCTATTGTATTCAAATACATTTTTGTAGTTGATTTTTTCAGGCATATATTAAGTCACAAAAAACAGCTATTCTCTCCAATGATAAAAGCATTACCAATATAATACTTCAATGTTCTGATTAAAAAATTATTACTTTGAAGAATTGTTTGAAAATCACAAAAATATAACAGATACAAATATTTAGTCAAATAATACTATTCATCTGTTCGATTTCTTTGTGAAAATATGGCTGACTTTCAAGGTTTATTGATCTAGAACACAGAAGCTGCCATCACAGATGTATATTATAGACGAGTATTACTCATACTGAGCAATATTGTCTAGAGTTGCATATTATATTGCATAAGCTTGCATTATAATATACAGTGAAGGACAATAATCCTCAATACTAGGGTAATAATCCTTGTGTAATATAGTACCAAATATTTCAGTCATTTTATTACATTTTTTTGATTCAAGGATGAAATGTCCTGTTCCACCATCTTGTTATCTCACTCATCTGCTTGATGCTTGCTTGTATATATGGTTTTATTAAGAACCTCTCAAGGGTCTACCAAACTTTTAAAGAGAAAGTGAAGAAATGCTAAATGCAATGTATTTATTAACTCATGGAAAATGCTCAATTATTAATATTTAATAGGTATATTTATAAAGACCATAAAATATATTGCCAAATATTGCATTATCATTTTATAAAGAAATCTACTTGAAATATTTGGTTGTATATTATTAATATATATCTATATTTAACCATATAATTACAGAAGACAGTCAATATTATATTATAGAACACAATGAGTTTTTTCCTGCAGAACTTGCTCACCTAGAGTAAGAAAATTCATCAGAATAATATATACTCTATTGTACTCATTGAACTCAATTATAAATCATATAAATATCTGTGTTTAACTTGTATGTGAAATATCTCCAAAAACAAAATAACATTCTACAAGTTTTTCAATAATACTACAACGCCACAAATAAACAATCAAATATTATTGTGTAAATAACGTGTAAACAATTGATCAAAACAATTATTGTTATGGAATGTACTTTGTGTCATAATAACGCCACGATCAACACCCATTTTGGTTTTATTTTGGAATTTTTTTTTCTCTGTGTTTTTGTCAATTGTCACAACCAATTATAAAAGCATTTTGTACAAAGCACTATAAAGCAATGCTCAGCTACATCTATTTATAAGCTGTGTATGTTATAAGTGTCCTGGTGTTAAGGCACGTGTAAATATCTTACTTCCAACTAACTTATTTGTCAGAGCACTTTCTGAATAATCTATAGTCACTGACAGCTTAATCATGTATTACTATCACTAGTATATAGAAAATCTATAATGGCTCCTTTTTGTTTCTCATCTTTTTATGCTGCAATTCTTGTGATGTGTTTGCATATATGTTATGCTGCGTTAATGCTTTTCATTAAGAATTCTCATCCACTTTTTAATTTTTCATCAACAATATAATTATGCTGTTTTAAAAATCCTGTAAAAGTCACTTGTTACAAACTGAACGTTTCATATGCAAGAATGGATTTTATCACTATCAGTAGAATTTTTATTTCTTTAGAAATTATTTTTATCAGAATGTCCTTATTCCATTTCACACTATAAAGTGTTTTATTTTAAACATTATTTCCACTGATGGTAATGGCTTGCACATAGGTTAATGACATGAACAAGACTCTAATCAAAAGCTTTGTTTAAGTGGACGGCTCACATAGATAGTTGATTTTATTTTAAAAGATCTCTTCTTCAACATCCTGGTCTGCCTTTTTCACTTTACAACACATGCAGAATGTAATTATGACTCCAACAATCTGTAATAGAAACAATATATAAAAACAGAATGTAAATATAACTCCAACAATCTGTAATAGAAACAATATATAAAAACAGAATGTAATTATAACTCCAACAATCTGTAAAAGAAACAATATATAAAAACAGAATGTAATTATAACTCCAACAATCTGTAATAGAAACAATATATGTCAAATAAAATAAACAAAGAAATCAAGGGAAGAGCAAAACAGAATTATCTCCCTTTTACCACATAGAATAATATATTATTATGGTTCTTGTTGCTCAATCTTTAGCGTCGTGCATTGTGTTTTGTAGATCATTGTGTGTTCTTTTGCCCTTTTTCTTTTAGCATTGTGTTGTCTGTCCTACGATTTACAGCTTCTGATTACCCAATGATATCTTTTGCCCTTTATATTTTAGCCATTGTGTTGTCTGTCCTACGATTTACAGCTTCTGATTACCCAATGATATCTTTTGCCCTTTATCTTTTAGCATTGTGTTGTCTGTCCTACGATTTACAGCTTCTGATTACCCAATGATATCTTTTGCGCATTATCTTTTAGCCATTGCGTTGTCTGTCCTACGATTTACAGCTTCTGATTACCCAATGATATCTTTTGCCCGTTATCTTTTAGCCATTGTGTTGTCTGTCCTACGATTTACAGCTTCTGATTACCCAATGATATCTTTTGCCCGTTATCTTTTAGCCACTGTGTTGTCTGTCCTACGATTTACAGCTACTGATTACCCAATGATATCTCTTGCCCTTTATCTTTTAGCATTGTGTTGTCTGTCCTACGATTTACAGCTTTTGATTACCCAATGATATCTTTTGCCCTTTATCTTTTAGCCATTGTGTTGTCTGTCCTATGATTTACAGCTTCTGATTACCAAATGATATCTTCAAACTTGTCTTACAGCAGAAAAACTGAATTATCTCCCTTTCACCACATAATATAATAGTATTTTTTTATCTTAATTTTTCACAAATAAAGCAAATATTCTGCTATTTTTTAAATAAAAATGAAAATTGGTTTTTCACTACAACTAAAACTTGTGACTTTAATATAAATTTTCAGTAATTTGGACATTTTAATCTTGATCTTACTGAGTATATTGTCTGTATCAACTTACACCTTATAGACTGTGTACTGGAAATTTTCAGCCAGTGTAACGTCAATTACATGATGACATCACCGATAAAAACAATAACATCAGTTTTGAATTTCTTGACATACATTATCCCTAGTATCACAGATGGTCCTATCTGACTTGCTGTGATACTAGCGACGATGTCTGTCTTGACCTTTAAAACTATATATAATATATCAACATACCAGAAATAATGGAACAGAAAACGCCACGGCTCCTAAAATCAACGAATGTTGCCGCAAATGAGTAATAACTTTATCATAGCAGCCCTGAAAAAACAATGATAATAAACTTAAAATCATTTAATTGTATTTGTCACCAATGGTGCCATATATAAATTGAAAATTAAAAATATGCCTTTAAATCATCGTCAATATATTCATAGCAATAAAGAGTTTAACAGAAATAGTGAGTGATTGTAGTTTTATGCCAACTCAGCAATTTTTCATATATATCATGGCGAGAACAAGTTAATTTTCAATGAGATGATGATGAAGTCCACTTTGTACCAGTCGCCCCACTCTGACATATTATCCTGGTTCCTAGCCAACTTTAAAAGAAATAAGAAATGATTTGTTTACATGAAAATGTTTCAACAATGAGATCTCAGACTTTATTTGTTTACATGAGAATCTCATAAGCATAAGATCAAAGATTGTATTGTCTATATGAGAATCTCTCAACAACAAGCTAAGACATTATTTCTATACTGATATATTAAAATCTCTCAATCATTAGATGAATGACATAATATTTTATTACATACAAAAAAGATAATAGATAAAAATATCATACTATTATGTATAAAAACCCAGAATAGAAATAGAAAATGTACATTTAGGCTTAGATTTCAGGGTTTCATTTTGTAACAGTATAATTATCATAAACTATTAATTTTTCTCAAGCTTACGTCTGTATATAGATGCTCATTTACTGGTGTTCCTTCAATGTATGGCATTGATGGTGGGCCATTAGGAAATGCCTTCCCCTGACATTTGTCTAAATTGGCATCAGGAACACAGCAGCTTTCTGGCACAAATGGAATCTCTGAAAAATTCAATTATAAATGATATTTTATATTTAACAATTTAATAAGTTAACAAATACATGAAAATATTGACAATGGTCTTTCTAAATATTGTTACTAAACATATACATTACTGAATACTTCTGTGGATCATAATAAAACAGGCTGGCTCTATAGTTATACAATAATATTTTCAGACAAACAGATTACCATGAAGTACACTTTAAATTTGTTTATTGTAACAAAACTTTGTGCCAAATTAAGTTGTACAAGTCTAAATTTTGTGAAAACAACCCCAAGCAAGCTGACACTTGAAGATACATGATCAATTTTAAGTTTGTTTTATCAGTTTTTGCTACAATTGTAGTGTATCTTGTAACATTTAACACTTTTATACAAAAATAAAGCTTTGGATTTTTTATCATTGCAGATCATTCTTGGATTTATTTAAAGTGATGCACAAAGGATTATTTATTCAAAAAGTGACAAGGACTTTGGTGAATATTTTATTGCTTAATTGAGGATTAAAAGGATTATCTTTCACTGAAGATCAAAATGATGGAAATGATGAATTTATTATCTTTCCCTGTTGCTCAAAATGATGGAAATGGTGAATTTATCATCTTTCTCTGTTACTCAAAATGATGGAAAATGGTGAAATTACAAAGTTCTGTGTGTAATAAAGAAAAGGTAAGACATATATAATACAGTAGTCTATGTCTTATAAAATCATCTCTTCTACTATGAAAAAATGGCCTTATAAGACAGGTGGCCTCTCTTGAAGGGGACAATTTAGTAGTATTTTACTATCTTAGTGAATCTGAAATCTGCACTGATAAGAGGAATTGCCTCTGGAGTGAGCGGACTTATTAAAGAGGGATTACTGTACCAATAAGAAGGATGGCCTTTAGAGATAGTGGACTTTTACGAGGGGGGGGGGGGTACTGAACCATTAACCACATAGTATACTTTATTACTTTATTAAGATATCAAATGCTTTTTTAAAACTGTTCAGATTAACTAGCATCCATTGGTAAAAAGAAAAATACTGAACTTTTACAATGAAGGAAATTGCCATAAAGTCTAATTTAAACAAATATATCACATATGGAATAAATTAGAACAATGATATGTAATGTCTGATATATTGTGATTGACTTACGTTCATTCCTACTGTTGTACCAAGCACTCCCCTGTTTATATATTGCCCATGATGTATGGGGTGAGGAAATATTACCAAAAGCTCCACAACATTCAAGCTGAAAATAAGAAGTTTAAATGATTAATTCTTAACTAGGATAGAAAACCATACAAGTAATGTCAGACTGGACAGGAAGCCATACAAAAATGTCCTGATGTATTGTTTATTGACAGAAGTAAGCCTTCTAGAGCACCTGAGTTCACCCCCAGTTTTTAGTGGGGTTCGTGTTACTCAATCTTTAGTTTTATATGTATGTTTTGTTGATCGTTGTTTGTCTTTTTGTACTTTTTCTTTTGGCCATTGTGTTGTCTGTTCTTTGAGGATTTTGATTACCCCTTTGGTATCTTCAAACTCTTCTCACTCATGTTAGGGTATGAGTTGATGTATTGTTTATTTATCAATTTGTAGACAGTGATGAAGGATTTTAGTCTGGCTAAAGTTGTTGATACAAGCATGAGTATTGTGTTGACAGGGGGAGGAGATGACTTAACACAATGTTCGGTTCGTCTTTGCCTCCACTTGCTTGTCTTGTATTACCTATGTTGCCAATTTCTCTCGATTGTCCATTTGTAATCCCTCCAAGGTATTCTCCGTCGTTTATTTGATCTAATATTTGTCAGTATTGAGGAGGACTGAAGTATCAATATTTATACTATTACAAACCTTTCTCTGCATGGAATCCCATGCATCTGTAATCATCCTATTAGTAGAGTTTGTCCTTATTTTATTTCCATACTGATATTTTACTGACTGTCTCATTTTTTCTTTTATATTTAAAGTTATCTGAAAAATATTACAAAAATAAACATTATACTTGGAATAAATAAAACTTATATCATAAATTCTGATTAAACATGTTTGTTTGTTTTTTTTTGTTTTTTTTGGGTTTTTTTTTTTTTTGAGGGGGTGTCTTTTTTTATATATAAAAATCATTATATACCGGTACTTTATTTTTCATTTAATACTGTAGATATCTAATTCAGTATGGACGGCCATTTCTGACATAATCTTCATCGGGTACACTTAAAATCAAAGAATGGAAGCCAATAATTAAGAAGTCTTTAGAAGGAAGAAAACTGTAGTACCTAAACAGAACCATAGTTAAAATCAGCTATGGTTATCTATGTCTGATAGAGATTGACCTCAGTTGTTGGTAGAGAAGGTGATAACTGTGAAGCCTAACTATTAGATAATCAATACATACTAAACATAATCCAACACAATATAGTGTCATGAAATCTTAATCTCTAAAATATTTATATAACATGAGAACAATTCTATTGTCATTAGAGGATTGGGTTTTTTTTGTGTCCATTTTTTATTTAACAATAATGATGAATTTCATTATCTATAATTCTAGTATTTAAATATCACACAATTGATTACAAACTTCAAGATTCACTGGTAATCTGTTTAATCTACCTTACATGTATGTACATGTCATTCAGAAAGGTAGATAATCTGAACACATCTATATAAAACTAAATGTTTTGTAACAATAACTTGTGTCTTATTTTCAGCCAAAAGAGGATAAAAACTAAACGTCTTAAACGACAAGCAACACATATATCCTAGAGACATTATAAGACTTCTCAGAAAACAAATGTCTTCAGTGACGGCCAACAGATATATCCTAGAGATATTATAAGACTCCTCAGAAAACAAATGTCTTCAGTGACGGCCAATAGATATATCCTAGAGATATTATAAGACTCCTCAGAAAACAAATGTCTTCAGTGACGGCCAACAGATATATCCTAGAGATATTATAAGACTCCTCAGAAAACAAATGTCTTCAGTGACGGCCAACAGATATATCCTA
>MJUT01051983.1:23577-40893 GCA_002080005.1 Gigantidas platifrons
ATTATAAGACTCCTCAGAAAACAAATGTCTTCAGTGACGGCCAACAGATATATCCTAAAGATATTATAAGACTCCTCAGAAAACAAGTCTTGACTCAAATCATATACCTGGTTTAATGTTGATAAAACAAATGGAATGATAGCCCCAAAAATAACAGAAATCCCCCACAATTGTTGCGGCAACCAATGATACCTCAAAAATAACAGAAATCCCCCACAATTGTTGCGGCAACCAATGATACCTAAAAAATAATAGAAATTCCCCACATTTGTTGTGGCAACCAATGATACCTCAAAAATAACAAACATTCCCCACATCTGTTACAGTAAACCACTACAAACATTAACTAGACTCTGTTTCATCCTAGTTAATTAGTTTTGGTTATTATATAAAGTAAACATCTGTATTAAATAAGATGTGTTTCTAATACCTACAGAAATAAACATCTTAATTTAATGTTACAGTTAATTACACAAAGTGTATAAATTATATAAGTAAAGTCAATATTGACAGTCTTATAGTGTTGAAGGGAATGAGTTGTAACATTCTCTCTCTGTATACATACACATTATACCTGAAATCATCATCACTACTTTTTACAAAATTAATTATTAATTAATACAATTTCTTCTGACTGTGGAGTCTGTTGACCTTTGACCTCATAGTAACTATAATGGGTGTAATAATGGGAGAATTTTAATTTTCTCTGACTTGAATGGTAACCAACATTCCATTAATATTTATCCATGATCATGATTTATGTATATTATTATGTTTTTATAAATACATTTGTAGCAACAAAATTGTCTCCAGCGAAGAGGTAATAAGACTTCATCATTGAATAACATCATTAATTTGACTTTGGTCATGATTGTGTTTCACAAGACAATCTCCTATAATAATAGTTTATATTGTATATAAAAACATTTAACTCATTTGGGGACAGAAACATTATGTACTGTCAGGCATCAATTTATCTTGTTTTTTTGTACATTATACATATACTGTATATATAAACAACTGTTATTGTTGTGTGGGTCATTATCCTAGTAAAACTATAACTTATACCTATAGATGTTAGTATATACCAGGACATGAATTTAAAATAAACAATGGGCTCTGATTATGGAACACAGAACATCTACAGGAAGTCAAGCAAGGGCAAAATATTCCAACAATAAGTGTATGACATGTTACAACCTTTTATTTAACCAGAGGTATAATTCCCCTTTTTGGGGGTCCTTGTTTCAGAGCAAGAATTATTATATTTTGTACTTTGTACTTCTACTTTCAAATTTGATTGGAGTCATGTTCATGGTGACACTTTGTACAAATATTATGTACAATGACTAGACTGTGTTTAATTATTAATAGACAACATTTGATGACAATCTAACTATTAACATATAACAATCTCATTTCATTTTGTGGTGATAAAATGTTTTTATACACAATATATTACAATTACAATATAGTATTAGGTCCTATTCCTACATAAACTTATTAATGGTTCATTTTAATATTAGATTTTATCATCATTGGAACGCTATATACCGGTAATAAGTAAAACAAGGGTCTACATCTGACCTTCTTTTATTATCATTGGAACGCTAGCTACATCTATATACCAGTAATAAGTAAAACAAGGGTCTACATCTGACCTTCTTTTAATAATCCGTTTACAATGAAAAGGTGGCTTCTATTGAGGGGGACAATTTAGTGGCATTTTATTATCCGAAAGCATCTGAAAACAGTTCTGATAATAGACGTGGCTTTGGTGGAATTGACCTTATAAGAGAGGGGCTACTGTATTCACATATTGTGCTTTTGAAAGATCTTGGTTACATTATTGACTGCTTATTTATTCAGAAAAAAATGGTTCAAACTTTTAAACTAAACTTATCAAACATTAATTTGTTACCTATATCAATAGTATAAAAAATTATTTCGGGGAGGGGGATCAAAATGTCCCCTCAACATAATCTGTACTTTATACTACCTAAGATTCAACAGCACACATTTTCGGGATGAATGTACCAGTTGAGATTATACTGTGTGATGTAAATTACCTGTATGTAAAATTCAGCATTATAAGTTATCTTCTTTACTTACTTGTTCTTTGAACATAAATGAAAAAATTCCACCAACACACAGAGCAAACAGTACTAAAACTAAAACAACTCCATACTGAAAAAGATCAAGAATATTCAATAAAATTATAATTTTTTAAACACAATGGAAAACAGACATAAAAAATAAGAAGATGAAAAAGAAGAATTCTTACAAACATAAAACAATGTATTTCAAAGTTTTACTGTTAAGTACTTATTAACCTGTTTTAGTGATGGTCTATATTAAGCAATATCTAGTATTGAGTGTGATCTTAATATCAATACCTCTTTGCAGTGCATTTCATAATAATTAAACCTGTATTTGGCAACAATTTGCCTTATGTGACCATTTTTCAATGTTCCCTTGGAAGGTCACATAAGACAGGTTTAATGTATATTGATTCTACTTGAATCTATGGGTTAATAAATATAAGAAAATTATAGTTGCTACATGTTTTTGAGGACCCAAAACTCTCCTTTATCATACTGTAGTACACTAATTACTTCGGACAAATTCCGAACAATATCATTTCTAAAAATCAATCATCTTAAAGGTTACTCAAATGTTTATTTATCAGAAATGAACTGTTTTGATCATTTTACTTCAACATATAAAGGTAAATATGGCTGAATCAAAAGCTGATATATTTAAACTCAAAAGAGAAAATATTGACATCATATTCAATATATTATAGATTTTTTTTAGTCATCTGTCTAATGTTAAATCCATACAATTTATGATCTTAATTGAATAAAAACAATATTTTTATACAAAGCATAATGTCATCTGTGCATGTGCATGTGTGTGTGGTGTCCCTCTAGTGTGTGTGTGTGATGTCCCTCTAGAAAATCTATGTCATCATATTACTCATCCTCTAACTACATAGTTTTAAACTGAATGTGATTCCTGCACTGATTCTGTATTCCTTTATTAGATTAAAACAAAGTTGAAGATCAATAAATTCTCAGATTTTCTGCTTCCACCAGAATATTGATGTTACTACACAGATATGTTATGTTGTCTTGATGTATAAAAAAAATGCCAATACAGGATGTACTCTGATTTAAAATCAGACTTAAAATCATTGTTTTATATAGAAAGAGTTATAGTCAGTGAATGATTGTTGTTTAACACAAAATGAGCAATTTTTCAGCTACATTTTGTATATCATGGCAAGAACAATTTACATTCGGTGAGATAATGATGTCCACTTAGTACTAGAGTAACACGCTTTGTTGGATTTTATTGAAAGATTTTATAAAGTAATTAATAATTATAATTAAAAAATTATAAAAAATATAAAAAATCATAATGAAAAAAAAGTTAATCATCTCCAACTTTTCATTAATACATGTATAGTTCATAAATCCATGTGATTTACAACAAAAATATCAGTAGTAGTTTTTTTTTGGGGGGGGGGGTTTCAAAATGTTTTATTAGTCACATCTAGGTCAACTTCACAATAAAGCTTAAATTTTGAGATTTTATATTTTAAATCTATTCATTTGTTGTGTATCATTGTTTTCTCTTTTAAATCCTCAAGTTTTAATTTCCAATACAAAGAGAGTTCTATAGGTCGTGTATGAATGTATCCTTGGTGGGTGTATCATATTTAAAACTTTCTATTCAATAAAAAAAAGCGGCTCAACTTCCTGCTCAAGTTCTTTTTTACAGATAAATTAAAATTTCCAAATACATGTATATACGTGGTTTTATCTACCTGTAAGTTTTAACATGCATCATAAATTTAAACAATGATAAATTTTCAACATTTATCTAGCTAATTTTGATATTTCAATCTTGTCTCTTTTTGGTACGATTGTACTTTATCTTATCTTTATACAGGATTATAAAAAAGTATACCGAATTTCAATTTAAAATATATACATAATTTAAAGTGATGACAATCAGTCAAGTATTTTTTCCATCATTACCTGTCATAGTGAGGCTCATAAATATTGACAATAATATTTTATAGTATGTTATATACTAGTTTGACTTTTATAGAGATGTTCATGTACAAAATGTACTAATCTGTCAATTATATGAAACTCATAACACATAACAGAAAGTGTTTTGAATTAAGATGCACTGCCTGGCAACACTCCACAGAGATAATTTAATATCAAACATGCCTTAATAATCAGAACAGAAGGCTTATCATGAGAAATTACAAACATTTTCTTTATGACTTCATATTTGACTTCTAGCAACTACATATTGTATTAATCACTCTAAGAGGAATTAAAACCTACTATATAAACTGTGATATACTTTTTTTAAACTTTATATCTTATTAGATAACTAACCTCATTACAATAAGATTTATTTAAATCAATACATTTTTATAATGTCTCATAAATACCAGCAAGCTATTAAACAGCATTTGTATACATATTATACATATTATTTCCCTTTAATTCAATTACTCATAACATTTAAATATGATTAGAAAGTATAAATCATTTCACCCACATATTAAAATTCCAATTAATTAAAGTGATTGTATTTTTTTTTTATCTCCCGTGAGGAGCCCCAACTTGGACAAAAAAAAAATACAATAGTTAGTGTTATTAAAGAGATTATAAAGTCAATATACAGAACTGTGAGGACAAACAAGGTATAATGGCTGTTTACCCTACGTCTACCCAAAATCTATTTAACTAAAAAAAATAAAAGGTTTAGATCAAGGTGATAAAGTTTAATTACAGGAAATTTTGTTTTTATTATGGTACAGAAATAGTCACATTGTAAAATTCAATACACAATAATTAGTTATTGCCAGTTTCTACCTGAAAAAAGTAGCAGCACCAATCGATAAACCTAATCAATACTGTTATATTGCTGCAACTTAAATTGCTTTTTATATTTGTTACATAGCCTGACATGGCTTCTCATGTTTGACTGTAATTTATACAACCAGATCAAACTATCATTCTACGATATTACGATATTACAACGGTGAGAGAGATATTTTACTAGAGGATTCTTCTTCTAAACTCGTATTACTCTATTTTTTTCAACAGGTTGGGCGTGGCTTAACACGGGTTGACTGATTACAGGAAAGTCCATGTATTTAGGAGGGTCGGGTTACCTGATCAATTTCATTTATACTGCTATATTCAATCGTGAGCGTATGATCCAATCTGTGTATTTAAATTATTTGATTAAAAGAATACTATTGTGACAACACCGATTATATATGTAGATGGGAGGTTAACTATTTGTGTTTGTGTGTGTTTTGTTCATTTCTGATCGCTTGGAATATTTAATTATTCAATATCAGTTACGTTTTCAGTACACATTTTGGATAGTGCTTGGAAATACGTAATAATATTTTCCCATGTTTCAAGAAGTTATTCCTATATTAGTTACATTTCGCAATTACTGAAATGACATAAATTGTCAAAATGGCCATATGCAGAACTCAAATTTTTAATAACCCACACAATACACCCTTGTGCATTCTATTCCTTTTGTATGAATTGATTTCGGTGACACTGCTGAATACAGTTCAATAATGTCAATAACGGGAACTGCTCTGTACATACACAAAATAAAATCGAATGCTCTCATGTAAATTTAAAGGTCAACTCTGCCCGACCAGTTAAATAAAATAGATTACACCCCAGGTCTATTGTTAAACCATACGCTTTCTATCTCTGAAACTGCCTTTCTATGAATTACTTTATTGTTATAAGAACAATAGCCTGTGTTCACAGGGGTGACGACAGGGGTTTCTGAAACCCCTTTTTAAATTGTCTGGATCCAACCCTTTAAAAAACAAAACAAAAAACATTGATCTGTTAAATGCGCACTTAAAACTGAACAGTTTATTGGTAGAAAAATACTTTGTCATATTCAACATATATTCTTACTTACTTTATTTAGCAGTTCTGCATAATATTTGTGACAATCTGGTTAATATTCATTTTCTACAAAAAGTTCAGTTTAATATAACAAGTCTATCATTCCTGAAGATCCAATGAATACAGGTACATATCGAATAACATCTCTCATTATTAACCAATCAATCTGTTTAATCCTTAATACAACTCAGTCGTTCAATCTATCTTTATAGAAGAGGTACCCAATGGGGAAACCACAAAAATGTATCGATTTATGAAATTTAATGTTTCTGTGTTTATTGTTTTTGTTTTTTATGACATTTTGTAATGAATATTTCGTGTATTTAGAATAACATGGGGAGTAAGTTAGTTATACACTTCGGTATACGGTGTTTCTGGATTAGAAACACCTATACCTCAGTGTATAACTATTATGTAATACACGTTTCAAGATTATATTTCTCTGTATTGATTTGTCTTGTTGTTGAATTCACACTTCACAAAAAAATCCAATGAAGAATGAGAACAATTTAATCTTACAGTAATAGTCTCCTGCCTAGCTACACTTCAATTGTAAGACACATCAATGGCCGTTAAAACAGAATTAGATTTATTTCTACTTCTCAGTTTAAATTTCCAATTTTCATTTTTTATTTTTGAAATATGCTGTTGAAATACATGTAATTACTAGTATATGAAACATCTTGGCAGAATTTGTTCATTATTAATATTAACAACAAAAAATAGAGTAAAATCAATATCAGAACTGAACTGGATTTAAAAATAATATGCATATTAATAAAAAAAAAAAATTCTAACTAGTGTTATAGTGATAAATACATAGTAATATAGTTTATCTTCTAGGACCTGTTGTCTATCTCTAGTTGTAAATATACAGCTGTACAGATAACAAGACCATGGAGTGCTGAAAGTGGCTTGGAAACAGATTTCTCTTTTTATTTCAGAAATAATAATAATACTGCTTGTTTTGTCCTAAGATTGGGCCTTGACTCCTTCACAACTCTTCACTCAAAATTTAGCATTATATAGCCATACAGTACTAATTGTCTTTTACGATACATGTTTATTTACTGATGGGAAAGAGTGAGTGAGTGTGTGTTGTTTCCATCAGATTATTATAATATCCTCTTTGTACTTGACCAACATGCTTATGGTAGTTTTATTTTTTATAGTGCTATTTTACTAAAACAACGGTCTGCTGGTTTTAGATATGTCACTCCACTTGCACACATTATCATGATTTGTACCAATCAGTCTTTGCTCAAACTACTTAATTCTACTTGCTTGGCAAAGAAGCAAAAAATACCAAATTTTATAGTCTTAGGCTCAAACTAACGCTCTAACACAACCAAGGAGACCATGTTCATCATTACATCATAGATGCAGTTGTTTACTACTGAGTGTGTGCAAAACACATCATATTTAATAAATAATGATGCTTTGAATAAGTAGAAGTGTTTAAAAGACAATAGCTGTTAGAATAAAGTTACTACAGAGAAACCTATCTGAACCAACCCCTGAATAAACCAGAATCCTGTATAAACTGAACTTTAAATAAAGTCCCAATATAGAAAATCTTTGTTAAATTTAACCTGTATATATTGAACACCTGTCTATTCCAAACATAAAGTTGGTCTAAAAGAGGTTCGATTTAGACAGGTTTCACAGTATTTTAAAAATTCAACAATTCTATAAAAAAGTATATTTTTGACACTTACAAAACCAAGTATACATTTATCTTCCCTCATAGTACCGCAGCACCCACAAAACGCCAGCAAGGCTATAAGTCCTCCTCCTCCTAAAATTAAATAAGTCCCAATCTCAAATAAATTGGAATCAACTATAAAAGAGATCTCTCTTGCACTAAAGTCTGTCACTAACAGCCATACACCAACAGCTAAAGCTCCACATCCCATTATCTGAAAAAAATAAAATGTCAGAATTTGTAAATCTTGTCAGTTTTACTTAAAATATCCTGTTTTAGCATAGCAAACATGCATGCATGTGCTATAAAACTGATTGTACCCATGTAAAATATTTCTTATATAGCTAAGATGTAGATTTTATCTGTACATAGGACATAGCTTTAAATCTAAAAATATCAAATCTAGAGGGGGGCGGGGGGGTCATGGCCGTGATCATATGGTAGTTGGAGATACAACTACCTATGCAATCAGTGCCTATCACCACTGATGTTGTGACTTGCAACAGGTCGGTTGTTTTCTCCAGGTACTTAGATATCCTCCATGTATAAAAGTGACCGCCACGATATAACTGAAATATTGTTGAAAGTGCTGTTAAACACCATCAAACAAACAAACAAACAAACATTCAAATCTTGGCCAGAACAGAGAGGTATCACATACACAGGTACATTTAACCAGAACCCAGGAAAAAAATCACTGGCAAACTTTATTATTTAATGTTGTATCAAGTAAAGCTAATCAAAGTCAATTAAAGGTAGGAATTTGTGTTTGAGAGTCAGAAACAGAAGTGTACTTACTTGTTGTTTGTATTGTTACCCAGTGTTTAAGAGTCAGAAACAGAAGTGTACTTACTTGTTGTTTGTATTGTTACCCAGTGACATTTTATATTTCTACTCTGAAGTTACATTTTATAGATGTTACTGCTACAGAGAGAAAACCAGATGATGTTCCTGTCATCTTTTCTATTTTGTTTTATTCAACGTTTTATTCATTTTGTGATCACAGCCAAACCCTGTATTAATGATTGGTTTGGTTTGTTTGATGGTGTTTAACGCTACTTTCAACAATATTTCAGTTACATCGTGGCTGTCAGTTTTATTGATGCAGGAAAGGGGAGTACCCGGAGAATACCACCTACCTGTTGCAAATTACTGACAAACTTTATCACATAATGTTGTATCAAGTACGCCTCGACATGAACGATGTTCGAACTCAAAACTTTAGTGGTGACAGGCACTGATTGCACAGGTAGTTGTAAATCTAACTACTATACGATCACGACCACAATGGCCCCTGTATTCTTGACATGATTTGAACGAGTGTTTTGTGTTAAAGAAATATATTCTTTTACCCTTCAGTCTTCTATGACTCTTGTAGTGATAATCTTAAGATTGTGTCTGCTTTTTTTAATAAAATATTATGTAAGTAAAATATGATGAAATTTAATATTAACATATAAAAGGTATTTTGTGTTTGATGTTCAAGTTTACTTAAGGTACATGAACATCATTATTACCTAAATGTCATACTTATGTATGTATAAACAGGGCCTAAGGCAAATGGACACCAGCCTGATATGATACCAGTAAAATACAAGTCATTTTAAAATTAACAGTTGTCAGCAATTTTATATTAATCATTAAAAACAAATGTCATATACCTATGTTACCTACATGTATATCCACAGGTAAATCCTGTCCACCTTAAACACTCTTTATAAACCAAGTACAGTCAAACTTGTATTAAAAGATCGTTTTGAGACAAAGAAAAACTGGCCTTATAAGACAGGTGACCCCTTAAAAGAGGTTAAATTCATATGAAATTTTGACAGGTCAAGAAAGTTTGCCTTTAAAAAAAGGTGACTGCTTAATAGAGGTGACCACATAATAGGGGTGACCACAGGAACAGTTTTGATTGTATATGCATTTTGTACAAATTTTTTGGGGAGAGAGGGGGGTCATAAGACATTTATACCCACCATATCTCAGACACTCTTGTCTATTAAAAGAGGGCAATACCTACAGACAATTAGTAATACAAGCCTATTCTGGACTCTTTGCTACACATTGAATCTGAACACTACTAATTCTTGTGACAACAACACCGTGTTAAACACCTTTCAGGACCCCCACTTTCTGTGGCCCAAAAATAATTGTAGGCATTAGCAGAGGAATGTCAATTTGTTGTCCAGTATGAGAATTTGAAAAAAAAATAATAGGATAAAAAAAAAGAAGTAAGATGGGGGTGTTATGGAACTCACTTTTTGCACATGTATGGTGAACCCCCCCCCCCTTCCCATTTGTCCACATGTATGGTGAACTTCCCCCCTTTTTTCCCAAATCTGTTTAAGTCTACCTTTATATGTAGTAACAAAGCAATTATTTTATCAATACACTTGAATGTGTGTAGAGATAAAATGTGTGACATTATTTAAATCTGTCACATGATGTCAGCTTGGTAAACATGATCTACACTATCAGGTTTTTCCAATTTATTAGGAAATTCAAATAAACAATTTCAAATTCTAGTTTCACTGGAATTTTAATGTTCCACTATAAGTTGGAGGGGTGCATATTGTTTTATCACTACCCTTCCCTCCAGCCCTTGGTCTGTTTTTCATTCACTTGTGGTCCACATATATGGTACCTGTTTTGATGACCTAACTGGTCTTGAAGTTTTCAAGCAAGACCAGAAGTAAGCCCCAGTATATCTCCAGTATGGCCAAAAGTTTCTGACCAATACAAAATCAAGACAAATTTTTTTCCAGCTATGTTTGTCAATATTAATCAATTTTATTGTCATAAAATCAAGTAATACCCTTGTGACAAAAAACATACAATAAACATATATTGATATAGAATATATTTAAGAAGCTGGCTTTCATATTTTCAACCTCAAATTTCTAACTGCACAATATAATGAGTTATATGAGTGTGTACTACATGAACTGTTTATTTTTGGTAATGTTATAAACACTAATATACTACAGAGAAGGTTGATAACCTTAAAGTTATTTTAAATGTGCTGACATTTGTCATGTTCCCAAAACTTACCAGTACAACAATATTATAACAGTGTAGAGCACTTCTGAGACATTTAAAACATGGAGTCTGTATTTCTACTGTGGTGGACTGTCGACGGTATAACCGTGGATCTTTATGCTTTAAGTAACCATCGTCTCTATGGTTCATGTCCATGGAATTCCCTCTTTTATGTTTCAAAGGCTACAAAGAAGACCAAAAATAATTATTTTGATGCAGAAAACAAGTTTGAAATCGCTATTTTGACTAAACGAAAAAAGTATGAAATATTTTTAATGCAAGAACTGGCGATTTTTTTTCTTTTGTGTGCACAAATACATTCCTTGCCATACAGACAAACACATATACATATATTTATTGAGCTATTTGTAATAAACAATTATTTAACCACATACATGCACATGAATATAGTATTTTATAGGACTAAGAGTTGCCAGACCTACACAAATCTTATTTGTTAGAATATCCGACTCTTAATGTTGCCGAGATTTGGCTCTCCGTGATACTGTTTGTTGCCGAGATTTGGCTCTCCGTGATACTGTTTGCCCTTTACTTTCCGTCGAGGTAAATAGCAAAAGGTATCTCCCTGACAGTCAAAATATTATTGACAATTCGTGTGCTTTCATGTTAAAAAAATTCAGTAAACAAATAAAAGTGCATATTATGCAGAATATTTGCCAGATCTTATCATCTTACGATATACCTTGTTCCTCTTGTTCAAGTTTTTTAAATAATATACATGTACTGTAAATATACGCTTTTATAAGTAAATAAATAGGATAGTTAGATTTAAATTTAACTTCCGACAAAGCACTTGTGATTACGAAATTCCTTTAAAATGTTTCATGAACGATTTACCTTCAATTGTAATTACGTTTTTCATGGGGTTTGACCGGGGAATTGTTCATATTGATGGGGATCAATATATTGTCGGTCACTAATTATGTTTAGCTTTTTTATTTTCAACATTGAGGTGATAGAATAATCAAAAATGACCACATATAGTATTGAGATGCTATAAGCATGTTAGTTTTAACGTTTCACCATGTTATAAGCACCCACTGGTTTTAATATTTCAGCATAAGGAACAGCTAAACAGATGGTCGAAAAATTCTTAACGAGAGGCAATCTGATAAAAATATCTTCTCACACTTACTTCCCTTTACAGACATGTCGTGATCTGTAGTCTGTCACGAAAAGCAATCGCATGATAAAGAGGAACTCTGAACGCAGCATGATACGACAACAAGGGCTTCTTATCAGTTTTACTGAATATGATTATTGTGCAGCAAAGGTCATCACTTGGTAGAATTGTAGGAAGGAATTTCCTATGGAATCTTGAGAGCAAAAGATCCATTAAAATCGGTAAAAATCAAACTTTGGAACCCTCATACATCGGTAAGTGGTAAGGGATGCAACAATTCTGTAGAACACACTAGACATGAATATTTATGAGGAATTCCATGGGAATACAGATCACATCCAAATCCCACTTACACTGAGGGTTATCACTTACACTGCCGGAGGGTTATCATTTTGGGAGTTGGCCCCTTCGTGTTCCCTTTGACGCTTTTTTTTATTATCTCTGAAGCCACAAGAGCAATGTCAAATCTAAAATATGTAGACAGGAAATTTCATCAGGAATCTAAAAAAAAATCATTTCAAGATAAGGCTTAAAATGAAAATTCAAACTTTGGGTGTTGGTCCCATTGACCCCTTTATATTTTGAAAACGGCAAACATTTACCAAAATTACTTAAAAAAAACTCTCCACATATAAAAACAGAAAACAGCCCTTTTGGCACATCTGGATCTTTTGATTGAAACGGATGGGACTGACTATACCCCCCAAATAATTACAAATATTTATTCTGTGCCAGGGAGGCTGGGATGGTGTATTAAAATGTCAGAAGGGTAGGTCAACTGAAACAAATTTTTGCACGGAGACCATTGTGTCTACAGACGGACGACCACAGATCAATACCATAATACCACCACAGAATTTGTTGTGCTCTTATAAAAATCAAATGTAACTGGGAAATGGGTCAATGGTCTATTAACCGAATTTTTAAATAATTTTACTTTTAAAGGGGATTGATCAACGAGTGTTTACACACATATAACATCCGCAATATAAAAGTTGATGACAATTCTGGGATTAGTGATATTTAATTAAATACTTAATAGGGTCCACTGATAGATGACATTTAGATTTCAATGCTATAGCAGGGCCCTCTGCAGATGGGTGTTTGATAAATATTACCACCTTAAAATATTGTAATGGTAATGACAACCCAATCCTTGTTTTTTTTTCTAGTCATTAATGACTATTAATTATTAATATCCCTCTTATGATAATTACATTTTCATGCTTCTGGAATTTTTTTTTATTATGAAGGTTTAGTTAATGTTTTGCTCGCCTGTGATATACCCAGTAATATTTTACTATCCCCATTTTGCTTTAATTCACATTGAACAAGGTGTTTTGTTACTGAGAAATAAATAGACATTTTAATAATATTTATTGTCCTTGAAATATAACATTAAAATGTCAAACTAAACTGATGGCTGAATCATAAGATCCATTTAACATTAGAAGTACATTTGTATATTATTCTTCTTAAGCACTATTTATACTTATGACTAACTATAATATGTCCTTGGATTTTGACTATGATGCCAGTTATGCCCCTTGAAAAGTGATAAAATACCACAAAAAATGAAATTTTTGGTTTATGTTCAGATCAACCCAAATAAAATTAGATGTTTGATGAATCATTTTTGTTTATCTGATGGTTTTTTAAATTTAAAAAAAAGTATGTAACAAACATCTCTATGTAATTAGATTGAGCTCAAATGTACCTTTATCCATTTACATAGTTACTATTTATAACAAAATATAAATTAGGTTCTATTTTGACAGTAAATGTCACTAACATTAAAATTTCTAAATAAAGTTTCTATGACAATAGAAACTCATAACAAAATAGATATCAAATTCACTGCTGAAGTTTAGTTGTCATATAAAGTTGGTCTTTTGTGTTATTTCAAACATTTCTTTTTACAAAAAATGAAGAACTCAACAACAGTAAACAAATTTGATAAAAGGTGGAAAATGATTAAATATTGGAGTTTTACTTCATATAACAATGTAGCCCTGTTGTTCTCCTTTCATCCATATTGTTATTATTTAAGCATAGTTTGGCAAAGCTAAGTCCAACCACTTTTTAGCTTCATTTTCAAAATAAGGAATACAAGTCTTAAACACATGTTGATTGTATGTCATTGTTATACATTGACCACAACTACCAGTAATTGTACTTGAATGTAAAAAAAAAAAAACAGGATAAAAAAAACTGGTGTAGGGATTTCATTTTCCTTAACAAAATTTATTGAGGTCTTGCTGTATCCTTTTTAAATACATATTCACATCTATTAGACAGGGGTGACCTCAGCCGATGTTTGCTGTCCTCTTTTAGGTTCTTTGGTTTTATTGCTGAATATTTTTTTTAATTATTTGGCTTTCCAAACTTTTGACTTCGAGGTTACCTGATGAAGGTCATTCCAGAAACGTGCTGTGTGCACTAAATTAGATATCTACGTTTTTATGTACCAATTAACATTTTTTTTATATGAAATACAAAAATGTACAAGGTTTATTTTTAATCCAAGCAGTTATCCTTGTCCTAATACAAAAGTTGTTCCTTAGTTGTACTAGTATAGTGGATGTTTCATTGGTAAGGCATGCATGATAAATTAGCTTCATCTCTATGTTCACCAGGAACACTACCTTCGTATTTCCAACAATAATTTTTTTTTTAAATGACAAAACAGCCCAGGTAGTATATCAGGATATCTATTATGTGCATTGATTTTTTTTTTTTGGTAATTTTTGCAACATAAATATTCACATAATCTTCTGTTTTTAAACTGATAGTTTTATTGATTAGCTGTGTTACAGATAAAGGGACATTCAAGTTCAAATCTGATAGGAAACCATTTTGAAAATTAATTATACATTAACCATATATTGATAAATACAACAGAATGTTTCAAATACATTAAGCATTTCAGAACAATTTTTAAATAAAAAAAATAAGATAATATCCAACATGCTATAAAACATATTATGGTATTATGGTACAGAGATTGTCTGCATATAAACAATCACGATTTCATGCAAAAAAAAGAAGACATTTCATGCACTTACATGTGCTACAAGTTTATATACATGCAAAGGAATTGACTATACCTGCTCCATCTGACTTTCTATAGTAAATATTTGGTGTCCTTGTTCTGTACTCATTGTATAACATTACGATCGTGTACTCCTATCATTTATTGATTTCATTTTACACAAGAAAATATTTTAACTAGCACGACACAAATGAGATTGCCATACTCTTGTCAATTAGTTTCTATAAAATGTCACCATCATAATTCATTAAATTCAGCAAAATGAATGATGATTTACCACTGAAAAAAATATATTTGGACAAAATGATGTTGAAGAATTTTGGTAAAATCAATGATATCACATTTTAATAGGTTTCCACTGAAAAACAAATATGGCGGTCGCCTCGCTTATTTGATGTTTATGAGGGTGTTCTAAGCTGTAAAACTTGCATCCCTATCATTTTGTCGTCTGTAGCTAGCTCAGAAGTCGTGCGTGAGCTTTTGTCATCAATATGTATCCGTGGCTTCGTCCCATTCGTTCATTGTTGTACACAAGCCTACATCTTCTCTAAATGCACTTTAAAAACATTTTGAAGATATCGAATTAAGGGACAATAAGAAGCCGTAAATCTAAGGACAGATAACACGATGACCAGTGAAAAAATACAAAAGGACCAACAATAGTCCACAACACAGAAAAAATTAAAGTCGAGTAACAAGAACCCTACTAAAAATCAGAGGTTTAACTCTTGTGTTCTGAAAGGATTTTTAAAGCTTAACAAGTTTCTGCTCCACTAATGGCCTCCGTCGTGTTACTCGCGTTTTAAATGCGAGGACAAGTCATATTCGGTAAGATGTCCCACACGAGGAAAGAAGGACGAGATTGTTACTACAAGGATGACATATTCCGTGGTCATCTGTGACGCAAATGATGCATCACTGTCATGATGGCGACAGTAGAACTTTCAAAGTGACGACTTCAATTGTGTCACCTTGCAGGAAAGTATACGGTCCTGTTAAAATATATGCTTATGGAAATTTAGAAATTGCCTCTAAAGGGATTTACTTCAAAAGCTTGTCTTCCGTGGAGCTACATTTGTATCTATCATTTGCAAAGACTTAAATAAACAGACCATTTATAATCTGGTATCGTGTGAACGATAGCATGGATAGATTCGTGTGAAATAATGACATTTTAGTCAACTTACAGTTCCTCCTTAAGTCAGACCTTTTTAAAAACTTTCTTTTTTTCTTTTTTATAACCCTGTGGCTATTAATCAAAAATGACAAACACATGGTGCTTTTATCGTAGTTATTGTTAGAAAATGCAGACAAGCCTTAGGGTTCATTTTTTAAAATATTGTACTTTACAATGTGATCTTTTTAATTATTCATAGTATTCTAATTTAGTAGAGTCTCGTTTCAAATCCTCAACTCAATAGTAAATCATTCACAACCTAGGGCGTTTGACCTCTGTCCTTGTATAAACCTTTATAGTCACATGTCCGTGAAAGTTATACCACTATGTAGTGAAACAAACGTACAGGGAAATCATTCTATGTCTTCAAATTTAAGCTTAAAGAATTTGAACATGTAGAATCTTTCATTCATACTTTCTGAAATTGGTTATTTGAACACAAAACCATAATATATACACTTTTCTGATCTGTAACTCATCAGTTCAAGACAGACACAAGATCCTTTCTAAAACTAAAAAAAATGTCTAATTGTATTTATTTGATGGTGAATTGTTATGTTACAATGTTAATGTTGTAATTGTATTTATTTGATGGTGAATTGTTATGTTACAATGTTAATGTTGTAATGGTATTTATTTGATGGTGAATTGTTATGTTACAATGTTAATGTTGTAATGGTATTTATTTGATGGTGAATTGTTATATTACAAGGTAATGTTGTAATGGTATTTATTTGATGGTGAATTGTTATATTACAAGGTAATGTTGTAATGGTATTTATTTGATGATGAATTGTTATGTTACAATGTTAATGTTGTAAGAAGTGGAACTTTTGGAAAATATCACTACAGTGAGAGAAATGAAAAATATCACTACAGTGAAAGAAATGGAAAATATCACTACAGTGAAAGAAATGGAAAATATCACTACAGTGAAAGAAATGGAAAATATCACTACAGTGAAAGAAATGGAAAATATCACTACAGTGAAAGAAATGGAAAATATCACTACAGTGAAAGAAATGGAAAATATCACTACAGTGAAAGAAATGGAAAATATCACTACAGTGAAAGAAAAGTTTAAGTATAGAACACAGTTACCAACTTTGGTATCTTCAAACTTTTCTTACCTACATTTTTATTTCCAAAATAAATCAAAATATACAAAAGGAAGCAATCTCCAGTATACAAGAGGAAGCAATCTCCAGTATACAA
>MJUT01051983.1:47770-58826 GCA_002080005.1 Gigantidas platifrons
CCCCCCCCCCCTAACTTGAAATCCTGGGTCCGCCCCAAATGGGGTTATCAACAAAAAAACAAAATATGGGTGTAATAATCTTTAAAATAAAAATCGTCATCATTGTGCCCGAAATCACATTACGAGGTTATTAACATAAACATAAACAAAATAACCCACGTTGGTAAGAAAAGATGTAGATATAAATGAACAGGGGAGACTATCCAATCTTTACACAATAGTCACTTAGACATAAAGTAAAGTAACAGCATGTAGTAAGAAAGTATCAAATGAACACGAGAGCCTATCCAATGTTACAGTTAGACACAAAGGAAAGTAAAGGAAAAGCACTTTCATTGCCGTCTTCTACATAGTTCCCAAACTGGACACGTATTATACATACAATAAGTTCCCAAACTGGACACGTATTATACATACAATACAGTTACACATAACAATAAAACCTTGGTATTTACCCTTAACCCTAATCAACCATCATAATTTGTAATGATGTCCAACAAAACATTGTATCCACTACACAGACACAGATGAAGGATTTTATTTTAGAGGGGACGACTATTCTGTAAACGATGAATCTAAGGTCCCCATCAGATCCAGGGCAGCACACGATAGGGGCAAAGTTCCCTATAAGCTCATGATAATCAGTTATTAGACCATATACATGGTTACAAAGAAATTAGTATTTAGCAAGTGTGGCCCGACCCCAAACCCCCGTCAGAATCCGCACCTGTGTACAGACATTTTTGAGGTATTTGTGTTTTTAATTGAATATTTTAATTTTAATTGGTGGTACTGTTTTTGGTATATTGCTTGATAATTATTGTATATTATAAATTGGTGACAATACCAGAAAAAGGACTTTGTTCCTCGAGTATTCTCTCCTTAATATTTTAACATTGAAGTATGGGATAATGGACAAAGAATCAAGAGTTTTGTTTCAAATGCTCTTTCATCAAAAGATATTCACTTTATATTGAACAGAAGAAACCGTTGTAGTTCTCGCTCGCCTTTATACCTATTATTCCCAGGATAAGACTTTGTGGACTGAAATGTTTTTCGCTTCTTTGTCGGCTTTGCTTTTATTTGTATTTTGAAATGTGTGCATGTACCCATATTGCAAAGATTAAATCTGACTCGCTTCTTATCCCAACTCCATGTACAAATGTATCACCATTTGATTTTGATATAAACTTGTCACTTAACCGCACTTGACCTCAGCGTAGATACTATCCACACAAATTCCATATTTCTAGCAGTGACTAGGAATCGACCATTTAATATTTAGGGTGGGTATGGGAATAGGGGCTATGTTTTTGTTAAATTCTATTGCCATATATTATAGCAAAAATACGTGTAATTGGCATGAAAGAGGGGAAAAAATAATAATCTGACCTTGTAGCTTTCAACAACAAATTGTGGTAAAATTTGAACAAAAATTACTAATTTTTCATGTAAAAAAAGAAAAAATGTGACGTTTGTTTCATGTGAAAGCAGATTTCTGGGTCGAGAAAAAATAGAGCCCCCCCCCACACCAGTTAAATGGTCGGTCCCTTAATGAAATCTATACAATGTATATTCTTTTTACCTGAGAATAAATATGTTACAGCGAATTTGTATGATCATGGATAGAAGTTAGAACTAATTCATGAAAATATGGGAGTTTTGAGTTGGTTGCTACCGATCCGAAATTTCGAGTTTTACATTTAATCCAATTAGTGTGCTTGGTCACTGGAGCTTAGAGTATTGAACATATGTTTAGAAACCGATTGCAATCATTTGAAATTCTGGGAAAAGTATATTTTATAAACCTATTTGACTTCCGTGATTGTTGGTTGAAGAATGCTACTATATAAAGTCAATGTCAAATCCTTACAATTGAATAATGACGTTGGAAATCGGTTACAAAAAAAGGGAATGCCAAAACAAGTCGGATAATGAATTATCATATAAACAACTGAATACATCTATGATCTAATAGTATTAATTTGTAATTAAATTGTGTATTTACTGTCTTTCTGAGAGGACAATGCAAAATGGCAACCACCGGACGCGACAAAGATGTGGCATTTGCAATAAATACAACAAAATGGCAGGATTCGAAATTACTATTGGTCCGCTAGCCCGTGTCTAGTAAAATCAGTCACAGTCTAGCAATAACTTGTATCTTACCGGTCCGTCAGTCTAGACAATTTTACCGGAAGATATGCTGTCCGGTATGATTTTTTTACAATTATTTGAATCACCGCATTACCAAAACGCTTTAAATTACGAAATCGATAATTTCATATGCGCGAAGCTATATGATATTGATCAATGTCAAAATGTGGAAACAGATTGAAGGGGTTTCTAAACCAACGCCCCAAAAACGGACAGCGGGTGACATAAGGGAACAAAATAAAGTTTACGATAAAACAAAGCGGCGTTGGACATTCCAGGAACATTGGTTAACCATATATAAATAATTACAACATGAAAATGACTTGATGTTTTGCAAGTTTTGTAAAGCGTACGGACGTGGTGATGCTGACGGCAAATTTATATCGGGGACCAATAATTTTAAGAAGGATACCCTTGACTGGCATGAAAAAACAAAAGGCCATCAGAAAGCAACTGATATTTACTCTGCAAAATCTCTCCTAGCAGGTCAATCTCTGGCAGAAAATATTATTGTTACCTTGAATGAAACAGTTGTTAAACGTTTAGCTATCTTATTCAATAACTGCCATGCCTTAGTTTTAGCTAATCGACCATTTACAGATGTTTTGTTATTATAGTTAAAAAAGAAAAAACCTGCCATTTCAATCTGATGTTAACTAAATCAGTGTACTCCTTTTAATATCTGAAAACAGAATAGTGAGATGGTTTTGTTTTTGTGTACATAGCATGATGGGAAATCTAATTTAAATAAATGTATATGATATTCCATTTCAGATTGTGGCATCACCTTACAGTAAAAGAAACTACTATTCAAATAAATTTACCACCCTTTTGCACATGGTATTAATATTGTGAACATTTTGAATAATCTCACTGATGAGATTATTCAAAATGCTCTGCATACCATATAATAACAAAACATCAAATTCAGGTCTAGTGGATTTCCTGCAGGTCTAGGGGTTTTTGTTTCTTCCTAGCCCTGTAGTCTAGACAAAAATCTGAACTAATTCAATCCCTGAAATGGTGATACAGTGAAGCCCACAGAATGATGAATAGCTCTCAAATAAGGTGGTTCTCCACGGATGAGATCAGGTTCGATTCGTGAAGGTTGTAATTAAATATTTAATTTAAATTACGGTAAATAAGCTAATGTATAACGTCAACGAATGTGAAATAAAGCTGTACCATACCCCGTGCAGTAAAACGAAATATGATAGTATAAACATACTGCCTTTAATTGAGGGTGTTATGGTAGATTACCACACTCAGAAAACCAATATCACCCGAGACGAAGTCGAGGGTGATATTGGTTTTCTGAGTGTGGTAATCTACCATAACACCCGAAATTAAAGGCAGCATGTTTTATATTATACTGAATGCTCTGGTATTACAGTGTCAATGGTGTGTGTTGCTTTAATACTGATTTAAGGTAATTGTCTAAGAACTAAATTACAATATCTAATTTAATAAACTTTTAATTAACAAGGAAACATAAACAACTGTAACAATGGTGTAATGTTCTCAAATGTTCATTAAAAATAGTTCAGAGTTGGACAAACTTTCCAGCTTGGTATTGACATTGTCATTTAACAAAAAGTTACGAAATATCCTTACAGCCCTGTTCACTTGTCTCTTCGTTTCCTTACTGTCCTTGTTTGTCAACAAATCCTGAATATTATCTTTGGTTATATCGGCAAAAGCCATGTTAATGTGGTCTGAATGTCCAAGAGCGTACTGTCGTCTGTTTGTTTATTTATTTGTAAAACTAAATTAAAAACTTTGACGGAATGGACTGTTTCCGGTCCGGAGGGTGGTATTGCAATAACACCCGTTGCCAACACAGAATACCACCCGTTGCTAGGAGGAGGCGGAGCTACAGGATTTGGTATTGATACGAAGGTGGAGCTTCGTAAAATTAGTGAAAAATACCATTTTCTAATCGACCAATGACGTTGTATCAATAGTCTAGATATTTGCATAAAGTATAATATTCTAATATACCATTTACTTTACAAAAATGGTATATCTCTAATATACCACTTACTTTACAAAAATGGTATATCTCTAATATACGACTTACTTTACAAAAATGGTATATCTCTAAGTTTTGTATCAGGCCACATTTTTTTTCAACCCTGTCATTTTAAGAAAATGGTGGTAATCTAAATTTGAATTCTGACCGCCTTAGTGGTATAATGGTATCGGTTGGGCAGTTCACCTTTTGTGTTGTATACCGGTATATTGGTTCGAACCCTGGATCGGTTCAAATAAAAGAATATGAAATTGGTACTTGCTAAGCACATATCATAAAGGAACGAAAGATAAAAATTGTTGGCTCGGATTCAGGATAATGTATCCGAATGGATCGATATATTATACCGGTACTATCGCTATTAAAAATCGTCAAAATGTAACTTTATCTTGCAATGATATTATAGCTGAACTGAAAGACGGACCACTTGGCGTTAAACAACAATCACGCAATATGATTAATCAATCTATTATTGTACACCAGAATGTTCTTTGTTAAGTAATTTTTTGTTAGCTTTTATGTGCCATTTGAAAGACCAAAGTGCGAAAATAAGAAAAAATATTTTCATACTGTATGTGGTTAAATTTTATTTGTACATAGGTTCAACCAGACTAAGCAAAAAATACGTGGGCATGTGCTACTAGGAACCTCAAAGTATCTATTGCAAATATTCTAGTTTGTGTACAAAAAAATAATACCAAAAGGTCGGCGTCTATGTATAGTCCCCGGTAAATTACTGTCATTTTTTGTAAACACTGACCATTTCACTGATTTTCCACAGACTGTAGACCCAATCTACAACTATACAAACTCTCTGTAACATACACAATACATTGTATACATAGGGCCATCTCTTGAAACTAATGTAACGACAAAACATCTAAAGAACAAAACAAAATAAAATGAAACATGTTTTCAACCAACCTTCACCTCTATGGGTTCAATACTATATGCATCATAATATGTATACTTCTCCTCTTTCCTCATTTTTTCTGAAAACAGTTTTTTTTTATATATAATTCGATGCAAATAAACGATGAGTGTATTGTTTCATGTCCGTTAGGGAGATCAATGTTTTAAAACAATACATTATAATTCTCCTGGAAGAAAGGTATTGTTAAACTTGGTCTCGACCGACTGTCGTTAATTGTCATGCTTGTCAGTTTGAAATTAGGAATAAGAAGAAACATTTGCTCACACCTTCCCGATTAACAGCTTGAGAAATATTGTATCTACCACCATCAATTTATTAAGGTGAAAATAACAAGAACATTTGCCTAAGTAACTGGAATGTGGTCGAACGAACGAACACCCAACCCAAGCAGGATTACTAAACTCCCACAGCTTCTCCAGGGGTGAGAACAAATATGTTTCCATACAATAATACCTATTATCACATATTTTGTTGCAATACATTCGTTTTTGCATGTCCAATAATAGCTAGAAGTCAGTGTTGGTTATTTGCCTTCAAATATCCGTATTTGCCGTCAAATATCCGTCAAATATCCGTATTGGCCTTCAAACATCTGTATTTGCCCCTTAATTTAACTTCCGGTATCTGCGCAGTGGTCTCAAAGAAAATATTTCAAAGTACAAGGAAAGATGGTGCATAAAATCGTATTTCAATCAAATTAACAGTTTCAAAATATTAGAATAAAGTTTAAATAACTTGAAACAGAATTAGCTCAAATGTATAGTTGAACAAAGGCAACTCTTAAGGATTTTTTTTCACAATTTGTCAGTTCAAAGATCTTTTCTGCAACATAAACCTCAATGCTTGAAAAAAAAGTCAATGTAAAATACGTGATAAATAGATCATGACATGAAATTTTCCATATCGTCCCTGGTATCAGCCTTCGACCCATATCAGTCCTCCAGCTTCGCTGTCGAGCTTGATATGGGAGTTTCGGTCTGATACCAGGGCCGATATGGAAAATGTCATGTAATAATCTCTTAGTATTATAATTCATAAGGACTACCCTAACGGGGTTTGTTTTGTAGGTCATTCAATTGCAAATACAAATGTATAAAATTTATAGAAAAATCGAACAAAATCATATTTAAAACGTTCTGTACATACAATGTCATGTAGGAAGTACCATGCAGGGGCGGATTCAGGGGGGGGGGCGCACCCGGCGCGTGCCCCCCCCCCTAAAATTGGAAAAAATATGATTTGTTTGCGTAAAATCGTGATTTTTCACACGAAATACCCCAAAATTTTCGCGCCTCGCTCCGCTCAGCGCGATTATTTTAAATGTGCCCCCCCTAACTTGAAATCCTGGATCCGCCCCTGCCATGTAAAAGAACAAATAAGCTGTGAACAATATTTTGTCTTAGAAAATGTCCATGCTTACCTAAGCCAATGGCCATTGATTGATATGAGGAACACTTCAATGGAGATGATACAGGCATATGGTAGATGTCATTACAAAAGGTAAGTTCCAATGCCCTCATTGTTTATTATAAAGATATACACCAAGTACTTTCAATAGCTTGAAATGGGTCATTCAAGAAATATTTGTGACTGGGTTACCTCCTTGTCTGTCAATAGTATTATGCATTTGGAAAAAAATATCAACTGAAGACTAAACAAATTTGGCATTTCATGTGATTGTCATCAAAAAGGTCTGCTACCCTCAAATATGAAATCGTATGATTAACTTCAATATTACTTGGTATAATAGTATATGGGGAATTTGATCACATGAGGCTTGTCTATGGGGAATGGGATCATATCACACTTTATATGTATAAATCTGAATGAAGTGACAACCGAACATGGTGAATTAAGTAGAAAATCATTTAATTTAAACTGAAGGATAGGTTGGACCCATCATTCGTCCTCAATGTGGTAAACGGTCAAAAAGTACATAACACAGGAATTTGATCAACATGAAAATCAATATACTGTAGTGGTAATCAAGCAAGTCAAATTGCCCTGTTTAAATTGTAGGGACTGTGAACACAAGGTTCCCATTCCACAGAGTTAATATGATACAGAATCGCAGTTTATCATATCTACCTTGAGTCTTGACTGTCAAAAACTGGTGATGTATAGTAAACATGGTTTTAAATAAGCAAGTATCATTTTACATGTCGCCGTCTTGAAACGGTCAGAAAGTGTTTTTAAAGAAATAAATCAGAGTTCTCCATGATATACCCCGGTATATGGTAAGTGGTAACTATGTCAGTACTAATATTAGCGACATGACAGGATGAAACCAAAATTGGTGCACCCCTTCATTCGTTTGGTCACAGTCGCTTGAATTTCAATGATTTAAATAAAGAAAGAGTAAAAAAAATATTGTATATATAGTATATAGGGGAAGTTGTGAAATGCATTTTTGTGCCAAAATGTAAACAATCGTCATTAGGCCTAAACGGACGCAAAGTGATACGCTTCGTGGATATTTTTCTACACTGGACATGTTTTTTTATTCATCCGTATTGTAAGAACCTTCATTCCGAGCATTTTACAAATGGGCCATTTTTTCACTGACCTTCAGCATCTGAGTTTGTTACAGACGCCATAGTGGTACTCTTCAGCAGTGAATGAAAAGTTTTCTAATTTCGAGTAAAAAACGGCAATTTTCCGGATCAGGACAAGACATCAATGGACTCAAAATATCTAGCACATAGGTAAAGTTGTGTACCCCTACTTAAAATGTATGCAGAAGCAAGGTTTTGCTGTGTTTTTCTTACCATGAAACAAGCTACAAAACGTCATCATCGAATTTTGGTGTCATTTTTATATTTTGCGCCATTTCAACTTTGTAGATTATCTCCCCTTATATTCGTACAAGTGAAACATTGAACAGTCAAATATTGCTTTCTAAATTTCTCAAATGATCTAATTAATCGATTAAAATTCATATGAAGTGATTACCGCTAAATTTATGATTTTACAGATACTTTGAAATAGTATTTCTCATCCACTTGCTGAAGAGTACCACCATGGCGACTGTAACAAACTCAGATGTTGAACGTCAGTGAAAAAATGGTCCATACGTTTGTAAAATGCTCGGAATGAAGGTTCTTACAATACGGATGTATAAAAAAACATGTCCAGTGTAGAAAAATATCCACGAAGCGTATCACTTTGCGTCCGTTTAGGCTTAATGACGATTGTTTACATTTTGGCACAAAAATGCATTTCACAACTTCCCCTATATACTATATATATACAATATTTTTTTTACTCTTCCTTTATTTAAATCATTGAAATTCAAGCGACTGTGGTTTGGTGTATCAGTAAAACGTTTCCTAGACTTATTGCAGTACTAGTAGTAGGCCCTAACGACTTTGCTAATATACCTTACTTGACATACACATGGATATCGTTAAATTATGTTGGAAAAATCATTGTTGGGTGAATTTCTTTTCCATTTCAAAAAGAAATCACAAATAGTCGTTTTTTGAAACAGGAAATGCTACACTAAAACAAGTTTCAATGGCGGGCTTTTCAAACAGGAAGCGATTTGAATCCGGAAAACATACCAACAATGTGTAATGAAGTCATTATACAAGAGATTCATGTCAATCTAAAATAAAATTGTCAGTGAATTATTACCCACTCCAGTGGAAAAATATTAAGAGTTTGGTTCGATAAAATAGATGGAACAAAAATGATAAGATCACGCAACTGAAAGTATACATATTTATCAGAATAATTTAGTATAGAGGTTATCTAACAGACAACGACTTTATTATGTTTCCCGATATTGGTTCGACAACCAAAATATACCATATCATACAACCATTGATTGATTGATTGATTGATTGATGTTTCACGTCCAGCGAGCAATCTTTCAGCTATATTCAGGACGAGAACATTTAAAAATGTAAACGCCACGGGACTCGAAACAAGGAAAGGTGATGGGTAGGGACGGATAATTTAGCCAGTGTAACAGGTCTCCTATAGACCACTCATCATGAGCATAATGCTCATAATGAGCTGTTACACTGGGTTCTTTAACGTGCGAAGAGGGTGGCAATCTCTCAACACGGGACCTCGGTTTTATTTACGTCTCATCCGAAGGATGGGTTGGTTGTGAATTTATACATCCCGCACAACCGACGGACGCCCCTTCAAGCCGAAGAAGCTCTCGGTCCTATTTCTATACCCCGGGGTTCCCGCGGGGTTGACCCCTTTTAGAGAACTAGTGCCTCTAGGACGGAGAAACCTGGTGCCTGTTCTATCCCCTGCACACCCTGTGGGAGGTGTCTTCATACAAACGTAGTGTTTAAGAGGAATGGCACATTTGTTTGCTGTTATCATTAGAAGCGATTGAAAGTAGAACAATGCAATAAAACAAATACATGTTTGTTAACCTTTGTGATATTATTTAAGGTATCTGGAGGGCAAATAAAAATCAAAATAAGTTTTTAAAAAGTTAATATACAATGTAATTAAAATTAGATGTTTGTTGTATCTTTTTCTTTAGCGATACACTAACAACAAATGACATTCCTGTGGGGTAACGTCAGGGTTCATAGTTTCAACCGACCAATCAACGAAGAGTCTACTAAATCTGTTCGTATCAAAACAGAGTACACGCCAAGAGCTGTGTCCAATTGGTATCTTGCATATGATCGGACATTCAAATATGACATGAAATGTTACATGACATGACTATAAAACGGTTATATACCAATTTTGAGAACTTATCAACAGAAGATAAATTTATACGGTTACTATCATGTGAAGATAAAGAAATTATTTCATTAACATCTAAACTATTAATTGATTTATTTAAAGAAAGAAAACAGAGAATTACATAAAAAAAAAAAAATAAATAAATAAATAAATAAAAAATAAATACATTAGACTATTATGTTTTTATGGGTTGTCTCCCCCTTGACCTTCAGAATCACAGTGTGTCTCCAAAACTGTTTCTTTTTCTTTTTTTCTTTTTTTTGTATTGTCTTAATATGCCTTCAAATTACATTTAATTATTACAAATCATATGTGTATTTTATGTTCTTTAATTTGTAAATGATTATTCTGCCCAGTACTGGGCTCCATGATTGGAAAATAAAATATTTTGTATCTTATATCTTGACTCCAAACAAGCTGTAGTTAAATGTTAATGTATCACTAAAAGAAAAAAAAAATAACAAACAAGTTTTATCTAGTTGCTTGATATTCAGACTAATAATGTTTATTTTAAGTAAAGAAGACAAAGAATTGTTTTCACCTTGTAGTTTATCTGTTTACAAATTAATTGAAAATTTAGCCTTCTATAATAAAGTATTAAATACCCAACTAAAATGAAAAGAACATTCGTTTTGATGTCATATATATATACTTTTTAATTTCCGAACATTTGATTAATTTTAAACGTATTAATGTCCTGTCAGATTTGTCATTTTGTATTGAAGATTAACGTATCATATTTGTTTGTTTCTCCCGTATAAATGACCATCATTAAATTGTAGACACAACGGATGTTTTTCATATATTGAAAGGTTGTGAGTTTATACCAGTTTGAACTATCAAAGAAATGTCTTAACAAATAACATAGACTCCTATTCTGTGTATGATGATTTTTGATATTTATTGCGACATCTTCATTGAAATTCATTCCCAGTATATCAAATTTATTATCTTTCAATTGAATAAGACAGATTCCAGGATAAAGGGAAAATACTAATCTTCGGGAACAATATAAAAAAACATCTGGATAGAACACAATAAACAAATCAAAGGGGAAAATAGAATAAACACAATCTGGGTAGACCACAATAAACAAACAAGATGGAACAATAGCATAAACACAATCTGGGTAGAGCACAATAAACAAATCAGAGGGAACAATAGCATAAACACAATCTGGGTAGAGCACAATAAACAAATCAGAGGGAACA
>MJUT01051983.1:71552-82375 GCA_002080005.1 Gigantidas platifrons
ATACAGTTAACCGTTTAGCTGTACCTATATGTAGAATACAGTTAACTGTTTAGCTGTACCTATTTGTAGTATACAGTTAACAGTTTAGCTGTACCTATCTGTATAATACAGTTAACCGTTTAGTTGTACCTATCTGTAGTATACAGTTAACCGTTTAGCTGTGCCTATATGTAGAATACAGTTAACCGTTTAACTGTACCTATTTGTAGAATATAGTTAACCGTTTAGCTGTACTTATATGTAGAATACAGTTAACCGTTTAGCTGTACCTATTTGTAGTATACAGTTAACCGTTTAGCTGTACCTATTTGTAGTATACATTTAACATTTTAGCTGCATCTATCTGTAAAATACAGTTAACCGTTTAGCTGTATATATCTGTAGTATACAGTTAACCGTTTAGCTGTGCTTATCTGTGGTATACAGTTAATTGTTTAGCTGTACCTCTCTGTAGAATACAGTTAACCGTTTAGCTGTATCTATCTGTAGTATACAGTTAATTGTTTAGCTGTACCTCTCTGTAGAATACAGTTAACCGTTTAGCTGTACCTATCTGTAGTATACAGTTAACCGTTTAGCTGTACCTATCTGTAGTATACAGTTAACTGCTTAGCTGTACCTATCTCTAGAATACAGTTAACCGTTTAGTTGTACCTATCTGTAGTATACAGTTAACCGTTCTAGCTGTACCTATCTGTAGAATACAGTTAACTGTTTAGTTGTATCTATCTGTAAAATACAATTAACATTTTAGCTGTACCTACAATGTATCTGTAGTATACAGTTAACATTTTAGCTGTACCTATCTGTAGAATACAGTTAACCGTTTAGTTGTACCTATATGTAGAATACAGGTAACCGTTTAGCTGTATTTATCTGTCGAATACAGTCAACCAGTTATCTATACCTATCTGTAGAATACAGCTAACTGTTTAGCTGTATATATCTGTAAAATACAGTAAACCGTTTAGCTGTACTTATCTGTCGAATACAGTTAACCGTTTAGCTGTACCTATCTGTAAAATACAGTTAACCGTTTAGCTGTACCTATCTGTAGTATACAGTTAACCGTTTAGCTGTACTTATCTGTAGAATACATTTAACCGTTTAGTTGTACCTATATGTAGAATACAGTTAACCGTTTAGCTGTATTTATCTGTCGAATACAGTTAACCGTTTAGCTGTACCTATCTGTAAAATACAGTTAACCGTTTAGCTGTACCTATCTGTAGTATACAGTTAACTGCTTAGCTGTACATTTCTCTAGAATACAGTTAACCGTTTAGTTGTACCTATATGTAGAATACAGTTAACCGTTTAGTTATACCTATATGTAGAATACAGGTAACCGTTTAGCTGTATTTATCTGTCGAATACAGTCAACCGGTTATCTATACCTATCTGTAGAATACAGCTAACTGTTTAGCTGTATATATCTGTAGAATACAGTAAACCGTTTAGCTGTATTTATCTGTCGAATACATTTAACCGGTTATCTGTTCCTATCTGTAGAATACAGTTAACTGTTTAGCTGTATCTATCTGTAGAATACAGTTAACTGTTTAGCTTGATCTATCTGTAGAATACAGTTAACCGCTTAGCTGTACCTATTTGTAGTATACAGTTAACCGTTTAGCTGTACCTATCTGTACAATACAGTTAACCGTTTAGCTGTACCTATCTGTAGAATACAGTTAACCGTTTAGCTGTACCTATTTGTAGAATACAGTTAACCGTTTATCTGTACTTATATGTAGAATACAGTTAACCGTTTAGCTGTACCTATTTGTAGTATACAGTTAACCGTTTAGCTGTACCTATTTGTAGTATACATTTAACATTTTAGCTGCATCTATCTGTAAAATACAGTTAACCGTTTAGCTGTATCTATCTGTAGTATACAGTTAACCGTTTAGCTGTGCTTATCTGTGGTATACAGTTAATTGTTTAGCAGTACCTCTCTGTAGAATACAGTTAACCGTTTAGCTGTACCTATCTGTAGTATACAGTTAACTGCTTAGCTGTACCTATCTCTAGAATACAGTGAACCGTTTAGTTGTACCTAACTGTAGTATACAGTTAACCGTTCTAGCTGTACCTATCTGTAGAATACAGTTAACTGTTTAGTTGTATCTATCTGTAAAATACAGTTAACATTTTAGCTGTACCTATCTGTAGTATACAGTTAACCGTTCAGCTGTACCTATCTGTAGAATACAGTTAACCGTTTAGTTGTACCTATATGTAGAATACATGTAACCGTTAGCTGTATTTATCTGTCGAATACAGTTAACCGGTTATCTATACCTGTCTGTAGAATACAGCTAACTGTTTAGCTGTATATATCTGTAGGATACAGTAAACCGTTTAGCTGTATCTATCTGTCAAATACAGTTAACCGGTTATATGTACCTATCTGTAGAATACAGTTAACCGTTTAGCTGTATTTATCTGTCGAATACAGTTAACCGTTTAGCTGTACCTATCTGTAGTATACAGTCAACCGTTTAGCTGTACTTATCTGTAGAATACAGTTAACCGTTTAGTTGTACCTATATGTAGAATACAGTTAACCGTTTAGCTGTATTTATCTGTCGAATACAATTAACCGGTTATCGGTACCTATCTGTAGAATACAGCTAACTGTTTAGCTGTACATATCTGTAGAATACAGTAAACCGTTTAGCTGTATTTATCTGTCTAATACAGTTAACCGTTTAGCTGTACCTATCTGTATAATACAGTTAACTGTTTAGTTGTATCTATCTGTAGAATACAGTTAACTGTTTAGCTTGATATATCTGTAGAATACAGTTAACCGCTTAGCTGTACCTATTTGTAGTATACAGTTAACCGTTTAGCTGTACCTATCTGTACAATACCGTTAACCGTTAAGCTGTGTCTATCTGTAGTATACAGTTAACTGTTTAGCTGTATCTATCTGTACAATACAGTTAACCGTTAAGCTGTGTCTATCTGTAGTATACAGTTAACTGTTTAGTTGTATCTATCTGTAGAATACAGTTAACTGTTTAGCTTGATCTATCTGTAGAATACAGTTAACCGCTTAGCTGTACCTATTTGTAGTATACAGTTAACCGTTTAGTTGTACCTATCTGTACAATACAGTTAACCGTTAAGCTGTGTCTATCTGTAGTATACAGTTAACTGTTTAGCTGTATCTATCTGTAGAATACAGTTAATCGTTTTAGCTGTGTCTATCTGTAGAATATATTAGATGGGCCCAGAAAATATTTACACTATATATTGAGATACAGACGGCTGCAAATGAGGATAGGATACTACAATCGAAGAACAGATAGTCTAGACAATGTATCTCGTCTTTGATATGAAACAACATACACGTACACGTATAAAAATACGTATAAAGAAAAAATAGACAATGTATCTGGTCTCTGATATGAAACGAAAAAATAGACAATGTATATCGTTTTTGATATGAAACGCCATACACGTACATTATGTATATAAACTAGTATAAAGAAAAGATAGACAATGTATCTCGTCTTTGATATGAAACTCCATACACGTACATTATGTATATAAACTACTATAAAGAAAAAATAGACAATGTATCTCGTCTTTGATATGAAACGCCATACACGTACATTATGTATATAAACTACTATAAAGAAAAGATAGACAATGTATCTCGTCTTTGATATGAAACGCCGCCATACACGTACATTATGTATATAAACTACTATAAAGAAAAGATAGACAATGTATATCGTCTTTGATATGAAACGCCGCCATACACGTACATTATGTATATAAACTAGTATAAAGAAAAGATAGACAATGTATATCGTCTTTGATATGAAACGCCATACACGTACATTATGTATATAAACTACTATAAAGAAAAGATAGGAAATGTATATCGTCTTTGATATAACTTTGACATGAAACAACACACGTATATAAAATGTCAACCATTATCACATATCCGTAAATAAATACCACTGATATGTGTCTATCAACGAGTGTTCTCTAACACCTTAAAATGATGACATTGGATTGTCGTTCTTTAGTTCATTAGATAATACCCCAATAATAATCTAAATAATGACTGAATCGTCACACGTTGTTATCTGTTATCAAAACATGTACAAATCTTCTATTGTTTAGAAATAAATACGGCGAAGTAATGCACTTCTACTGTCAATAAAATGTCTACATGACCACAGGCGCTTGTGGCATGGAATCACACCCTTTCCCCATCCGCTTTTTATTTAATTTTCTGTTTATATATTTATTTTCAATAAAAAAAAATCTTTATCATTTCATATCTTTTACAATAAAGAGATGAAATTATAAAGAAATTTTATTGAAGAAGAAATATGCAAACATAAAGAAAAATGAGTTTGAATCCCGGTCATGGCGAGGTGTACTCGATACAACATTATGTAATGTCAGTGACTTGCGACAGGTCGGTAGCTTTCTCCGAATACTCCGGTTTCCTCCTCCGATAAATCTGATCGTCACGATATATGTATATAACACTAGAACGTTAATTTCTACACGTCTATAACACTATAGCTACACGACGACAGTAAGAATGACTTTGCACCGTACTATTTCAGTGTTAACTATTGTCTTAACTAATTATATGATGAGCTGTTTATATCTCCTTTGTATGTATAGTAATTATTCTACATAATGACAAGGCAATGTACCATTACTGACAAAAACAAAAAGAACAAGCGAACAATTCTTCTGTGTGTATAATAAAACATGACCGTGGTCTTTGAAATGAAAACAGTTGCTACTTCAAGTGGGTAGAAACTAGCTTAGTATACATGTACTTTGTTCTCTTTCAAAATTAATCTAAAACAACATAAAACTTCTTTGAACAAACGGCCATTAAATTCGAGAAATTCTCGTTTTATATTTATGTAATCGTTTGTACAAGATATATTCTTGAAAAAAACGTAATTAAAATTAAATACACGAAAAAGACATGTTCAACCATCTCCTCTTCACTGGATCCTTTCTTATAGGTCTATAACCATATAACATGAAGTGTGATGATTTAAAGTGAGGTGTAATGCTTTAAAATGCAGGAGAATGAGTTAAAGTTAACTGAAATATTACTATTTTTTTTTAGTACTAATTATTCACACTTCTGTCATGTTTCTTGTATCAAGTGCCATTAAACTTTACAACGTCAAGTATTAACTTCCTCTTACGTTACAGGTGAAACGAAAAAGAAGGAAAAAAAACTCATCTGGCATGGTAAAGACCAACAAGGTATGCAATGTGTTCCTCATTACCAGGCAGAAGAGGAATAAATTGTTTACATGATTAGACAGACACTGTACAGTTATTCAATGCATGCATTATTAATTCCACCTTTAAATTATTATTCGTCTGTAAGAAAAATATAAATAATGAAATATACATGTTGATCGATAATTTGTAATACATATGAAATGGTTTCAGGTAAAAATGGGACATTAATATTGTCAGATCTCATATAAATTACAAATATAATACAATATATAAGCAGGAAAAAAAAAGAAAAATAGAATTTTAATACTATTCATGCTTACAAGAAAACTAATATCATGCGAATCATCTACTGGTATAAAGTGTTATTGAAGGAACGATTACATTGTACTTGTAATATTGTCTATTCTAAATATCTATAAATGATTGCATAAAAATCATATGAAAAGAACAGTTTTCCATTTTTTATATCTATCTATTTATTTATGATAGTTAGATTTTTAATAATGGCTGACATATTAGATATGATTATTATCCATTTTGTTTTGATAATGTCAACAAGATAACGTTTCTGTTAATTGATGTAATTAATTAACTAGAAATAGATTTCTAGACCTAAAACCATGGCGGCAAACATTATTCAATAATAATATTCCTGCTGAATTTGTTTGAATTTATCGATGCCTGTCAAGTAATATTGGTTGATTGGTTTTAGATTTTTAATTGATTTTAGAGTTAATTAATGTTCTTGGATTATTATCGTGTTCTTTATCAGTCAGATTCTATATAAAGTCTGGACCAACTGCTACACAGATTAATTTTAATTGATCAGGTTTAGATATTATATTTTATTTACACATCTGTGACCGAAGTTTTATGAAAACACAATACAACAACAATACTAAGATTATTGTCTCAGTTTTTGTATTCTGTATATTACAGATTTAAATTTGAACCCTAAGATTTTACTCATACTTTGTACAGTTGTATTAAAAATCTAAGATGTTAGTTGAGAATTTAGGTCGAGCTAATCGAGTTGACGATTTTTACCTATATAATGATAATGGAGACAGATGTTTAAATATAGATATAAACACATGACTGACCAACTACTCACAATGAAGGTTAAATCTTAGATAAACAGGTAAGGAAATAATGAAATGCTGGGTTTTTTTGTTAGTAAAATGTAGAAACACAATTAACATGACATGTCTTATTAGTTTGAAGTTTAAATATGATATTAGTTAATTATAGAAGATTATTCCTTTATTTTTGTCCTCTTTCTGTCTATTTAAATAATTAGTTTCTTCTTTAAACACAAAATAAATATTCTGTAGAAACTTGAAATTTGTTTTCAATTTTATTTTGAAATAAGGGTTTTTTTTTACCTGAAAAAATGTAAAAGTAATTCTTGCCGTAAAATTTGAACGTCAAAACAAATTATACTTGAAGGTTTTTTTGTTTTTTTTTAATTCGGGGAAATGAGAACCACTGATTTCTTGTTCATATGTGATACTAACTTGTGAATCCATATCTGGTTGTATCTCCGCCTCAAATACTTCCGGATCTTCTTTAGCACCCATCATATATTTTAAGGTATCCACATTTCACTTCTAAATCATATTAAATCCAACGTATTGGGAATTTCACATTTTCATTATTGTATCAAAATTACACTTTAAACACTCACTATACAGATAATTATCCAGATTTATATGAAGGCTTCAACAATATATATTCCATTTTGTTTTCTACCCAACAATAAAGTAATGTTTCAGATATACTTCCGAGAAATTGCACCTTTCATAGCATAACAATAGCCAGGTGTCGTATTCCCATGGGCAGATAACCCGACTTATGATAGAACGAACGTAGATTTACTAAGTATATATTGATATTCAATAAATATGTAGTAAGATTATATACTGTTATGTTACAGTATTTTAAACTCCCCTGATTAAGCAGATATTAATTAATTGTTTGACATCCGCTTCTATCATGCTCGAGTTACCTCACGTGCAACTTATCAGAATCATATTTCAGACATGCACACACAAGTGTATAATATTAAACATTTCTACATTCCACGTTTTGGTTTGAACGGATTGGTCGTAAATAAACATGACTTTTATAATGTAAACTATTTAGTGGATCTTCTCTAATTATTGGATATATATATATATATATATATATATACAAGTAATATAGTTAATTTAGACGGTGTGTGAAACGAATCAATCACACTAGAACGTGAAAAAAATCCTAAATTTGTTCTGGCCAAGAAAAACAAACACAGTCAAACTCAAAACAAACAAACAAAATGTGAAGATTTCAATGCTCAACAAATTGTTTTTTATATATTAATTTAAACTTTTCTCATTTGAACGTTCACGCTAAGCTCGGTCGAATCGAGACATGATAAGTATATAGATAGATCTGTCTATTTGTATATGACTTTATTATATTAATCATTACACATTGATTTTGTTCATCTTTAGAGATTGATCTGAATTAAAGAAGAATACAAAATCTGCTTCAAACCGAGTGGAAAAGATCAATTTTGATATTATACTCATGAATTACATATAAAAGATTTGGAATTTAGAGCTAATTAGGAAACATTCTAACAGGCTGTAATCTATATCTGTAGGTCGTCGAGTCATTACCACGACATGGCAGCGATATTGACAATCTGACACATCAACCAAGCCTATACTGAAATCACTCACCGTTAACTGAACGATTATTTTTATTTTTACATCCATTTTATCTAACCTACAAGACGACTAAAAACCCTATAACAGACACCCCTGACAACTAGTGTAAAATACGTGCTCATTTGTAGTCAAGTCAGTAACTGGTAGAGGGTCAGTGGCTTTCTCCAATCACTACGATTTCCCCTGATAATAGCAAGACTTCTACGATATAAACATCGATTAAAGTGTCGTTAAAGACAAATAATCTTCTCCAACCAACAGCAAGACGCATATTGGTAAGCAGATGAAATGATTGATTGTCACAGAGCACCCGAGGTATATAATAATATATATAGTTCTATTGATATAAATACGTAAACATGTCAAATACTGAGCGATTCCTATTACAACCTCACAAACAATATGAAGCCTCAAAAAGCCTTTGGAGGTTTCCGAGAACTTATTCTGAATTTAAGATATTCATTGAGGGATGTGGCTAATATCCTATTTGGCTCGTTACCCAAACCGAAGGCGTAAGTTCCACTTTTGCAACATCGTGTGGGTTAGGTAGAACACAAGAGAATATTAACAAAACTCCTTCCATGAATATAATCATATGATTACAGTTTTCCATAATAATTCTATAGGAACAAAGCTTCAGATAGTTAATTTTCTGAGATTGAACTGAATCACTTCTCGTTATCTTTAATTCCAATGGGGAGGTTGTTCCCAACATGTGATAAATCTCGTGTATGTTTCATTGTGGGGAAAGAAGTCAGTGGATGGTGTCGGCGTTCAAAATCTTTTTGTCTCGGATCCTCAAAAGTTTCAGATTTTGTCGGAGGAAACAGGAAATATTTTGCAAATAGTAGCAATAGAGGTGAATTCTCCTCCTCATCCTCTGACTCCATGTAATCCTCTACTCTTGTCTCCTTCTTGTTCCTTAGATAAAAGGAGGAATGAGACCAGTTAGAGACCACCTGTCTATTGTGAACACCTACATAGTACCGGGTAGTTAGTTCCCCATATCAACATAATCCCCCCCCTAAGAAGTGAGGTTCCTGACATTATGTCAGACAATACAATATTTTCTGTCTCACACGTCAGTGTCAGCTCCTCCATTGCTACAACTGTTGAGTATACTGAATTTACTTGCAGATGTTAATAGTATACCAATTGAATAGCTTCATATTCGTCCTTCGCGATGATATAGCTGAAATATTGTTGAAATTGGCGTTAAACACCAAAAAAATCAATCAATCATATTCGTCCTCTTCCGTTCTATCTACCTAAACATAGAATTCCAGCTTCTCAAGAGTGGGAAGCAGTAATCCCTTTTGCCAATCACTACTAGTATTCCGTTTAGACAAAAATTGAAGGTACCTATTGGGTTATCAGAAGCCACAACTTGAAGGAGAGACAATAAAGACAATGGTCGACACAGAAAACTAAACTCTGAGCAACACGAACCCACTAATAACGGAAGTGAACCTAGGTGTCCGGAAGGTTACAAGTTCCTGCTCCACTAATAACAGGAGGGAACCTAGGTGTCCGGAAGGTTACAAGTTCCTGCTCCACTAATAACGGGAGGGAACCTAGGTGTCCGGAAGGTTACAAGTTCCTCCTCCACTAATAACGGGAGGGAATCTAGGTGTTCGGAAGGTTACAAGTTCCTGCTCCACTAATAACGGGAGGGAACCTAGGTGTCCGGAAGGTTACAAGTTCCTGCTCCACTAATAACGGAAGTGAACATAGGTGTCCGGAAGGTTACACGTTCCTGCTCCACTAATAACGGAAGTGAACCTAGGTGTCCGGAAGGTTACAAGTTCCTGCTCCACTAATAACGGGAGGGAACCTAGGTGTCCGGAAGGTTACAAGTTCCTGCTCCACTAATAACGGGAGGGAATCTAGGTGTCCGGAAGGTTACAAGTTCATGCTCCACTAATAACGGGATGGAACCTAGGTGTCCGAAGGTTACAAGTTCCTGCTCCACTGATAACGGGAGGGAACCTAGGTGTCCGGAAGGTTACAAGTTCCTGCTCCACTAGTGATACAACAATGGTTGTTAATCATGGAGAATGACATGAAGGGTCTATCTCTGTCCCCTTTACCCCCAATCTAACCCAAACAATTTGGGTGCGTTTTGAGGAGGACAGACTGTCTCAGGTAGCTAGACACAAGATCCTCGGAGGAGTGCAGTAGTTGTGGCAATTAATCAGCAACCCTAAATTTGAAGTCGGTAGTTGTGGTTATAGTCAATACAACAGTGAAGAACTTTGAGAGACTCGTTTTTTTCTCCATGAACCAAATATTAGTAGTCAAGTTCTCCTATTGTCCTCGCAATATTCAAGCTCAAGCTGATAGTGAACGCATCTCCAGGAAAACTCAATTTCCCTTCAGATTCTCTATCTAGATCACCAGCACACATGAACACTGAATGGGATTTGAGCAAACCAGCGTTCTATGCAATCACTATTCTTTGGTATAATCCGGATATAGACCAGTTTGCCACCAGTTTCCGGTCCCTGACCCTAATTGATAGTAGATGCTTAGAGTCTGTTGTAGGAAGAAATGTTCGCATATGCTTTCCCTCCATTCATTTTTCTCGCACCTGTTTTCCTAAAGATAGTAGGAACGAGTTGTAACATCATAGTTATTGCTCCAGCATGGCCAAACAAGCATGTAAAGATAGTAGGAACGAGTTGTAACATCATAGTTATTGTTCCAGCATGGCCAAACAAGCATGTAAAGATAGTAGGAACGAGTTGTAACATCATAGTTATTGCTCCAGCATGGCCAAACAAGCATGTAGAGATAGTAGGAACGAATTGTAACATCATAGTTATTGCTCCAGCATGGCCAAACAAGCATGTA